>PVIJ01006400.1:0-92508 GCA_004024925.1 Scalopus aquaticus | reverse complement strand
GGAGGCCACGAGGTGGGGGAGGGGCGCGTCCGTGCATCTGCTTTTCCTGGAACAAAATTGTAAATTCTGTGCCCCATTCCTGCTTGGGGGGAAACTATGTCAAAGCCTTTCTGGACTCGTCAGTGTCAGACACCCACAGTTTTAGGAGTTGGAAACCAAGTCGTTTTAGAAAAAAAATCTGTCCTAGTTCTGTAATTGGTTCCCAAGGCTCTGCTCAGCGATTATTAAAATACTGACACGAATCTCTGCGAGGAATTGCTCTGGGTCCTATATTTATCATTTGCGTCCGTAAGACAAGCAGAGACCTTTCCACGGAGTGGCAGCTGTGGCACATGTCAAGGTCAGACAATTACCTTTATTAAGGAAGAGGCAGAATTGCGGCGGGAATAGGGACAGGGCGGCCCGCGCTAGCAGACGCTCTGCGCAGAGCTCCCGGACACCGTCCGTCTAACTGACATGGCTCCTTTGAACAGTGGCCCTTCAGCTGAGCTCCGCGGAGCACCCCCTCCCTGAAGTGCAGGGAGAGGCTGCCAAACATCTGTGACCCCTGAAACGGAAGAGCAAGTCCCGCTGGCCTGGGGGGATTGGCGTGGAGTGAGACCACAGCTGCAGCCTCACCTGGGAACACCTCGCTGGCCACGCAGAGTCTCAGGCCCTGCCCAGACCGGCTGAACCCACAGCTGCCGGGAGCAGGGCTTTGGGGGTCACTGACCGGTTCACATCCCAGCCCTGCCACTTAGCATCTGCATGAACGTGGTGGGGGGCCTCTTAACCCCTCCTGGTTTCTGCCCCCCGCTATGAAACGGAGATGAGGGGAACCTGGGGCTGGGGGCAGCCTCAGTACAGCACGATGACCGGTTCGCATTCTCCCCGGAGGAGACGCCGGTGGGACTTCGCTGCGGCAGGAAGGCCCAGCTCCATGGGGCGCCGCCGCGAAGGGGTCACAGCCAGATGAGTAGCAGGGAGAGGCGTGGGGCCGGGGAGCAGGGGCTTCAGAGGCCACGCGGGCGGCGCACAGCAGTTCCAGCCTTCCACATACATACATCCAGCCCACGGGGGCCAGGCCCGTTCCCAGCCATGGCCTGCAGGGCCCGTGTGCCCGTGGGAGATAAGGAGAACAGATGAGCCGGGAAGCGGGGATGCCAGGGCACCTCAGGATGGGGCAGAGACGCCTGGGAGAGGGCGGAGCAGGTGACCGTGTAGGCAGAGACCTACACGGTAGGAGTGAGCCAGGAGAAGATTCTGGAAAGTGAACATTCCAGGCAGAGGGTAGAGTCACTGCCTAGACCAGGAGGCGAGGTGAACGTGGTGGGGCGAGGAGCTGAGAGGGGAGGGTGCCCAGAGAACTGCCCAAGGGTGTTCAGGCACCGTGGGTCTCACCTGCCTGATGTCCACTCCTTCCTGACTGGCCACTGATGAGATGATGAAGGCAGCACGTTTCCTGGGGCACAGAGTGGGCCCCAGGAAAATGGTCCCCGTTTCTCGACTTGGCCTGCTTAGCCACCCCTGTGATCTCCTCGAGGGCCCTACCTTATGTCAAGTCCAAGATCAACGTGAACGTTGGAAATGAAAGTCCTAATGGCTTGAGACCAATACCAGGTGTTAAAACAAAAGGCAGTTCCCTTCAAACACGTTGTTGTGTCCAAGGTGATGAACTTGGGGTGGCTGAAGTGCAAGTCAGGCCCTGCTGTCTATGGGCATCGTGGCGGGAGGGGTGATGGCCACGTGGGTTAGTATTGCAAGTGGTCGAGCCCCTAGAATGTGTGAGGTGATGGGTCCCAGAGCTGACCTTTGACCTTCAAGGGGGGAATGTGGAACATGGGTTCAAGCCAGGGGAAGCTGTAGACCCAGCAAATGGAAGGTAATTGTTGAGATCCCCACCTCAGCTTTGCTCATCTGTAAAATGGGAATAATCTCAGTACCCACTGGGTGGTTGTGAGGATTATGTGACGTGGTGCCATGCAGATTTGAGCACGGTGCCCAGAACAAAGGAAGCCTCACTGAAGGGTGGCTGCTGTGAGTAATAGCAATATCGACATCATCGTCAGTACAGTTGCCAGCTGGGGGAGTTGTGCCTCAGGGCTGCCTGGAGGGACCCACTGATGCCTCCCTGGCTGTGGCCAGGGAGGACCCCGAGAAGCTAGCCCTCTATGAGTCAGCCCTGGACAGAGCCGGGAGCCCCGGAGGAGAGGGTAGTGATCTTTGGAGAAATCAGGCTGGTGGTGGCAGGGAGCAGAAAGAAGCTGAAATGCGGTCACCTCCTCCTGGAAGCCTTCCAAGATTGTTTTTGGTGCTCCCAAAGCCCTTACTTTTACCTTTAGTGGAATACAGATGCTGTGGTGGTGTAGTAGAGTAGAGCTCTTTGGTGTGAAAGCCCGGGAATGAGGCATTTTTGTATCTTCCATGGCCAAACACAGTGTGTGTTTGAATGAGCGAAACAGATGAATGAGTGAATAAAATGAAGAATGAATGCCTATATCCACGAGAGTAGATGGGCTGACTGATGGGAGTACATTTGCTGTGGGGGTGATGAACTGAGATGCCTTTCTGTCCCCTGGAAGAATCTGAGCTGGAAACAGCTGCAGCCCTTTCTGTGGACACAAGGGGGCGCCATCATTGCAAAGCCCAGAAGGAAGACTGAGCAAGGTTGTTGCTGATGCTTCAGTCATAAGGGCCTGGGGCCTTGCAGGGGGCAAGCAGGTCAGCCTCCCTCTGCGGCCTCCACCCATACCTGTGCCATTTCCTTTATAGTCCCACAGCCGAACACCTAAGAAAAGTTTCCCCGAAAGTAGCTTTGTGTTTGTGTTGGGGGAACCGTTTCAAATTTACAGAGGTTTACAGCAATAGAACAAATTTAGAGGTTTACAGCAATAGAACCATTTGAAAGTAACTTAACACCCATCATCCCCAGACACTGCATGTGTATTTCCTACAAGTGAGGGCATTGTCTATTTCACCACGAGCACCCCATGAGGAAATTCAGATGGGGCGTTAGGAAACGGAATCCTCGGGCTCCCTAATTTGGCGGCCCCCCTAAGTTGCCCTTGATGGCAAAGGATCCAGTCCTGGATCGTGGCTCTGTAGTCCTCGGTCTCCTCCATTCTAGAAAGTGCCTCGATCTTCTGTAGGCCTGTGTGACCTTGACACTGCTGAAGGTCACTGGCTTGTAGCTCGCGTGAGCCACCGTCTCCCACTCCTGGGACAGTGGCACCCGTTTCTGGGGTGCAGCTCGAAGGCGCATCTGCTCCTTGCAGCCCAGAGGTAACATGCGCTTTCTGCTGTCCCGGCTCTGGTCCTGCCAACTTCCACAAGGGGTCACAGGGGCTGATGAGGAGGTGTCTGCAGTTCCTCTGCAGTGATGTTCCCCTGGTCACCCATAGGTGTTTTGGGGAGAGGGGCTTTGGCCTGATGAGGCTATTCCATTCTCCACCAAACTTGCACCTCAGGCTTTAGCATTTATTCGTGGCTCTTGCCCGAATCAAGCATTACGGCCAGAAGGTGGTCTTCTGAGTCCTCCATTACTTTTAAATCCACCATTTGGCAATCGCGCCCTGAGGAAAGGGCTGTCTCCCAGTTACCCCGCACCTGTCTGCACCCAGGGATTCCTGCCTCACGGAGCGTGCTGGGAGCCGCTACTGTGGCTGTGGCTCTTGATACTCAGGCTGCCCCGGGGGGCGGAGGGCCTCCCGCGAGCCGGCGTGTCCGTCATGCCCGCGGCTGTTCCCTGAGTGCTTCCTAACGTCCTGGCACGGGGTACTGCCCTTTGCCCCGGTGGGGGGGCTGGGGCTGTTATCCCACTGCGGGGCTTTTTGAGAACTCAGCCCCTGGCTCTGACTCACCAGCCCCTAGAAGCCTGGCTGCCAGGGGGCCGCTGCGGACCAGCCCTGGAATGGAGGGGAGTGCCGCCTCCAGGGGCCTTCCTGCCCCCCAGGCCCCGGCCCACAACTCTGCCTTCCTGCTTTCTGTTTATTGTAACACTCAGTGCCGCCGCCGCTCGGTCAGGGATTTCTTTGTTGGTTGTCTCAGGCATCTTTGTTTCGTCCTCCCTGTATCTCCAGTGCCTGGAACTGTGGCTGGCACTTAGTAGGTGCCCAAAAGAATGTTAGTTGCTTGAATGGACGAATCCTACCTCTGAACGTCCCTGCAAGCCTGAGGCCAACTCTGCCCCCTTTTGCTGACATTGCTCGCCCACTGACTCAGTAAGCATGTGGTGAGCAAATGGCGACTTCTGTGTGTGGGCTCCTGCCATCAGTGTGTGCCTCAGAATGGCCTGATTTGGGGTCATCTCCTGGGAAGGGGCAGTGCCCGAGGAAGGGGCAGTCTCGCTGCAGGAGGGCGGGGCCTGCACCAGCTTGAAGAGGAGACACAGCCTGCAGGCACAGAGCCACTCCCCACAGCAGAGCTGCTGCGCCGCAGCGCAGGCCGGGGATGTCCAGGAGGGCTGGCAGCGAGTCTGGGGGTCTCCCTTAGCGGCTTCAGAGAGCGCGTGGCCCTGCCGACACATTGGTTTAGGGCGTCGCCTTCAGAAGCTAGGAAGGATAAGTTCACGTCGTCCCAAGCCGCCCGGCCTGTGTCCGGGGAAGTGAAGGCGTGTCCTTCTCCTTGTTCCCCGATAGGACCGCGAATCCTTGCCCCTGCCCGGAGTCCCCCATTTGGTCAGCACTCTTGACTTCCATGGCAGAAGCCAGGAAAGGACTAAGTCGGGGTGCGCCACCTCTTGGAAGACTGGAGCGGGAGTAATGGGGTGGGGGCGGGGGTAGGGTCGAGGCAGGAAGACACTAGAAATGGCCCAGTTCGATCCCAGGTTCCGTGTGTGCGAGGTTCTGCAGTGGTCCCCAGGGACCCCCACAGCCTGGTTTTTACGCCCCAGTAGTCCCCTCCTGTGACTACCGGAACGCCTTGGGGTGCCTGAGGCCGGCGATGCTCACAGCGGGCCTGTCTCGCACACTCCCCTCGCCGCGCACACTGATGGAGGCACCCGGGGTGCTGAGCGCTGCCCTGCGGAGAGGCCCACAGCGCAGGCCTGAGGGCCCGGCGAGTGCCCGCTTCTGCCAGCAAGCAGGTGACTGGTCGGTCACGGCTGCTGCCCCTTCCCTGGTTGGGCCTGAGGCCCTGCCGACACCTGACGGCCCCTGACAAGGGGCCCCGAGACAGAGGACTCGGCTAAGCTGACCCCCAGAAACGGGGTACTTGTTAGTACCTGTAGCCATTTTTGGTTGTACCGCTCGGGGGTGTTACTGGCATCTGACGGGTAGAGACCAGTTTGCTGCTAAACATCCCGGTGCAGAGGCCACCACAGCAAGAGCCGTGCAGACCGAGGGGCCGAGGCCGAGGAGCCTTGTGCTGTGGGGACGCATGCCGGGGGTCCTCGGCCAGTCCCAGGGTGGGTCCAGGAAGGCTCCCTGCAGAGCTGACGTCGGAGACCTCAGGACAAGGGAACCAGACAGTGTGTGCGCGTGTGGAAGGGGAGGTGCCGAGCCAGAGAGCTGGCTTCCTACGTCCACGGCTCGCACTGTGGCTCAGCAAATACAACCAGCCTCTTAAATACAGGTGCTAAGTCTGTGACCGGGGGCTGCTGGGTGCGCTCCCCTTGCTGGGCTGCAAAACAGCCAGCTTTTTTTTTTTTTTCTTGGTCATCTCCCCAAGAGAAACCCCTCTGAGGTTGTTCCAAAGGAGATCTGAGATGCAGCAAGAACGGGGAAGTCCCAAAATGCAGCAAGGAGCCGGGATGGGGGCCCTGGGCTAGGGGGGCAATGTTCTGAGGCTCCCCCCAAAGCCTCTTGCACCCAGGAGGGAGAACGCTGGTGTTAGGCATGTTGTCAACATTCAGTCTTCGCGGAGCAAAGAACGCGCCTGCGGCCTGGGCCCTGGTCCTGCCGCCTTGCGGTGCGCCCGGGCCCCAGTGGTGTCGAGAAGGGAGCCTTGGGGCGGCACTGACGGCTTTGGCTGGGAGTCCAGATTTAGGGGGCGCCCCGGGTCAGGCCCTTTGCTGTGGGAGCTGGAGTCAGCATCCCTCCCCTCCGACCTCAGTGTCTGCTACACCTTGCAGGTTTGAACCGTTCACCCCCGAGCATCTTCTCATTCTAGACTAAATTCTCAACCTCAGGGCCGCCAGAGTTGGTGTCGACAAATATGCCAGACATGTGGCTGTGCCTTCCGCGGCACATTCCGAGGCTGGCACGGTTGCCGCTCCCCCTGCCCACCATCACCACAGGCGCAGGCTCCAGCTCTTGCCGAAGGGCTCTAGCTCTGCCCGCAGCCTGCTGGGCCGCACCCCCATTGAGCACGCCGCTCCCTCCCCCCACAGCCTCCCTCCTCCCCAGCGCCTGCTTGCTGGACCAGCCTGTGCCTCCGCCCAGAGCCCAGTCAGCACCTGCCCGTGGCGCCTCTCCCAAGCACCCTCGACCGCAGAAAGCCCCTCCATTCCTTGCAATGCCGGGCCCTGAGGGGGTTCATGGGAAGGCAGTGGGAGGAGCGGGGCAGGGTGAGACCGCTTCCCTGGCAACCTTGTCCAGGTTCATGCTCCGCGGGGAGGGCAAGGGGCCAGGTCCCCAGACCCGTGGATGGGCATCGACCACCCTACCCTGGATTCAGGAAGCTTCATGATGCTACAGCCCACCCAAGGGTGAGGGCGGGGTGGTGGGAGCGGGGAGGGCCCTTGTGGGGCCAGTGACGAGAACCGTGCAGCTGGGAGGAGGGTGGACTCCTGTGCGTCGCGGCTGTCTGGCTTCGTCAGTCCCTCAACCTCTCTGAGCCTCAGCGTCCTGCCCTGCAGGCGGGGCTGGCGTGACTCACCCCTCACAGTTACTGGGAGGCTGGCTCCAGAGAATGGGTGTGAAGGGGCATGGCAAGCTGGAGTGCTCTGTGGGCACCGGGTACTATTATCGAGCATTATCAAGGAGGCTGGCCCCCCTCCAGAACCCTCGATCTATGAATCCACGAATCCTTCCACTCTCGGCTGCTCCCAGTAATGGCCTGCCCGGCCAGGCTGGCTGTGTTTCCAGTTTTGGCTCCAGGGTGAGTATTGATCTGGGGTGCGCTTTTCGAGGATGGGTGAGTGGACACCCGGCCACTCTCCCAACTGGGTCTCAGCCTCTAAATGATTAATGCATGAGGCTGCAAATAGCACCCTCCCTGCCGGGGCCTCCGGGAGGCCGGGAGATGTGACCCCGTGGTCCTTGGAACACGAGGCCGGGACCGGGCTGTGTCCCAGTTGCTGCGCGCAGGGCGGGGCCCGGCTCGGTGTGAACAGCCGCTGTGCGGGTGGGGCGGGCTCCTCCTCTCCTCCGTTCCAGGCATCTCAACTCTTGTTCCTCGGCGAACTGGAAGGAAGCCTGGGTGAGGGAGGTGGACTCCACTTGCTCTCCACTGGCCGTGTGGCTTCTCCAGGGTTTGCCTTCCCGCTGTAAGCTGGAGACAGCAAGCTCATTGGGGAAAAGCTCTTTGGGAACCAAGAAGCAAGCCCCAGGCAGGAACCACTCTTCTGGGTTTGTAGGTAGACTCTGCACTGAATAAACCTGGGGGCCAGCTCTACACCCCCAGCCCCACAGGAGGCGCATGGGCACCAGTGAGCTCTGAGCCCCTCCCAGGGCCCAGGGCAGCTGACTTGGAAATCTCAGTCTCAGAGATGCTCCCTCTCCTCTCTCCATCCTGTGGTGCCTGTGACATGGCAGCACATAGTAGGCTTTCAGAAAACGGTCACTGGAGGGATGAGTGCCGTGTTGCAATGATGCTACAGCGATGCTAGGACTTGTTGCTCCCTAAGTCCTACAGGGCAAACTTACTGGCTGGAAACTTACTGGGCAAACTTACCCAAGTCACGTTCTGCCCTGGTGTGAATTATATTTCATTAATTTAATTTAAGGCTGACTTTAAGCCACACCCTCTCTTTAGCCCCACCCACAAAAGTATCGGGGGGCGGCTGTGTTAGAATAGGACCAGCCCAGCAGTGGCACACGGGCCCTCACCAACTCAAGGGCGACAACTGTCACCTCAAAATCTTGGGATGGCCCGACCCCCGTGTACAGACTTCTCTTTTGTTTCTCCCTCTTGTCTGGCTCAGCAGTTTGCCAACTTACCTAAGAGCAACCCATGGGGAACCCTCCCCAAAGCATCCTCGTGGAGAGGGTTTTCTAGGGAAAATTGGAGCGCCTCATGTGGCCACCTTAGTACCTATGCCCCCATCACTGCTGTATGTGCAATGCCATTGGACACCCTGATCACCACTGTGACCTTAATGCCTATACAAGGCATGCCAGATACATGATAGAGGACAGATAGGTAGATGAGAGAGAGAGAGAGAGAATGCATGCATGCATGCATGCATGCATGGATAGATGGATGGATGGATGGATGGATGGATGGATGGATAGGTACATGTACCGATGGATGGATGCATGGATGGATGGATGATACATAGATAGATAGATGCATCTACCAATGGATGGATGGAGGATGGATGGATGGATGGAGGATGCATGGATGGATGGGTGGATGGGTACATAGATGCATCTCCCAATGGATGAATGCATGGATGGATGCAAAAGTCAAGAGACAGAAACTGCTCAATAACTGTTGCTTGATTTACTTAATGTAAAATGGAGCAGACAAACCCTGAAATCACAGTGTTTGAGGGTTACAATGTACCTGTCTCACTTGTGCAAACTCTCCTCTCCACCTGGTGACTCGGGAACTCCTGACTCTGCCATTGCACTCATGTCCCTGTGAGTTTCTGTGGCCTGCAGGGAAGAAGTGGAGGAGGTGTGCTGGCTCGTATCTGTGTTAGCCTAGAAATGGCACCCATCCCCTTGGCTCACAGCCCATCGACTAGAGCCAGCCAACAGCCCCATGCCACTGGAGAGGGGCCTGACTAACACAGGCTGCCTCTGGGTGAGCTGGAGCGTGCTGGCTCTGTGCCGTGGGGCCAGGACTTGACCAGACGTGGTCGTCCAACCCAAGCAGCTGGTGTCCTGCTGTCTGAGGGGCTTTTCCAACTTTTCCCTTGTGGGGGAGGCACTAGTTACTGAGTCCAGTTAGCCGATGCGGAGCCCGGGACCCTGTGCAGTCAGCCACCTGCACAAGTTCTGCCGCCACCAAGTAGCAAAGCTGGCACTCACACAGGTTTGCCTTCTGACTCCCGGGGCAGAGCTCCGCTACCCTGTGGACACAAAAGGTAAAGGGACTTCAAGACAGAGAAGGGGTGCAGCCTGGGAATGGGTGGCCCGTGAGTGGAGAGGAAAGGACTTGAAGGCTGAGCCCAGCGGGGCTGTGGGCGGAGGCTGGTGTGCGCCATTTTGGCCTGGAAGCCCTGGGCTGGGAGGAGCAGCTGTTTGGGTGATGAACGTGAAGGAAGGAGACGCCTTGTAAATGTGACTCAGTTTATTGAGTGCCTCACAAAAATCCCTTGAACACCCAAGAGAGTCAGATTTTGCATCGTCTTTGAGAAATGAGTCTTGTCTGTCCATGCTCTCGGGTTATTTTTGAAATGAACATTTCCTCTGCCCCACGGACAACTTGTTATTCAGAGCCCCCTTTTTCTCATCAACTTCCTCTTTGGTCGGGTTGACTCCCAGAGGGGACAATATATATAGGCAATAGAAACAAAGCAAAAGGAGAAAGATAAAAACAGCTTCTGTTTTCAGCCAGCTACATTTTACAAATGGTTCAAGATTGTTAACAGACCTTCATCTGCTCTTAGCAGACCTTTCAGGGACCCTGTTCTGAATACAGAGACCAAGCTTTGGAGGAGTAGAGAGATGGAACAGGGTGGGGGTGGGTCCGTTTCTATGTAGGGAGCCTTCTGGTCTCGATCAAATTCTCTCCTGTGATGCCTTGGACCCAGTTACCTGCCCATTCAGCCTGACTGACCAGCGGCTCCACTGGACAGTTTGGCCGAGCGACTCAGGGAGCCCATTTGGCCAGTAGGCAGCTCTGACCAAGAGAACACTCCTCTTTCTCTTGACTCCACATCTGCCAACCTGACCCTCTCACCCACAGCCCACACTCTTCCCCTTGTGCTCGAGAATGCCAAGGCAGTCCCCACCACGTGAACGCTGCAGCCCACCTCCTGCTTTGCTCCTGCCCTCTGCCCCCAAGTGTGCACAAACAGCCCACATATACCATATCATACACACTACACACACACACACACACACACACACCCCTCCAGAAGACTCCCACCTGTCCCCTAAGATTGAACACTGCTTTACCTTCTCCCAGAAGCCTTTTCTATCCATCATCTCCACTCCTAACAACTGCCCCACAGAATGGGTATTATCACCACCAGTTTTCAGGTGGGAAAGCTAAGGTCTGGAGCTTCACCCTGCCTGGAGGCAGAGCCAGCAGACACACCAGGAACGTCAGAGCAGAGCCTGGCACCACCACCTTTACCCAGATCTCCCTGCCGGATCCCGTGTTCACCTAGCTCCTCCCTGAGGCTTCTGTGGGAGTTTGGGTCTCGCTGTGATGCCACAGCAAGCCACGGTGGCTATATGCAGGTCAGGTTTTCCAGATCTTTCCAGAACATCACTGCTGTTGGCCAGGAAAGTCTGGGAAGACCAGCGCCTGTGCCCTCAGCCTTCTTCAGCCTTCCTTCCTTTTGCCTTCTTCATTCATCGCCAATATTTTTGAGTCCCACTATGCACCAGGCCTGGTGCATAGCAAGAAGGATATAGAAGCTCAACAAAAAACATAAATCCCCTCCTAACAGGAGAGAGACAATAAACACACTAGCGAACTCATAGGTAAGATAATCTGAATGAGAGCTGTAGATTATAAAAAAGATACAGGTGAGATTGGGAGGGCTACTTTAAGCAGGGGAGTTGGAGATGGCTACTTTGAGATGAGACATGAACTGAGATCTGATGTCTGCCATGTGAGATTGGGGACAGGGGTGTCCAGGCTCAGGAGTGGCAAGTGCAAAGGCCCTGGGGTGGGAGGGAGCTTTGTGCACTGGGTAATGGAGATGCGGCCGGCAAGAGAGGAATCAGAAGGGTGGTAGTAGCTGGACCTTGGACTTCTCCTCTGCCCTGTGCGGACCTGAGGCTCTGTTCTAAATGTGGATGCCCTCAAGTTGTTCTGAAGCTGTGGAGACCCAGGTGAGCTTATTAGCAGCCCCGCCCATACCTGCTCCACGCACCCCGAGATGCCCCATTCATGTTCATCTCCTTAGCTCCTCAAGGTCGAACTGCAGAGGCATCCTTGATTCATCCCTCACCCTTACTACCTGGAACCTTATCCACATCCCCTTCTGGGATTTTCTCAAGCCCATCCTTTCGTACCTAGCCCTAGGCCCCTGCTTGGGGTCAGGGTCCCCTTCTCCAGGTCAGGGCTCCCTCTCGCTGAGTGGTGTCAGTCCCCTCCAACTGTCACCAGCCCCCATTTGTTGCCCTGCATCCATTTGCTCGTCAGGCCTGCTGAGCAACAGCCGTGTCACCAGTTCCTCAATCTCTAGTCACAGCGTGGGGGCACCTGGGCTTCTCTTCCAGAGCTTTGGTAGCCCCCACAAGTATGTGTGATGCATGCGTGCTTGTGTGCATGTGTGTGTGCGTGTGCACGCGAGTCCATTCGTGCATGTGTGGGTGTCTATTTTCTTGTTTCCCCCTTTCTTATACGGAAGGTGCAGTACTAAGGTTCCTTTCTTTTGGGGACGATGAAAATGTTATACAATTAGAATATAGCGGTGGTTGCACTTCTCTGTCAATACTCTCAAAGCTGTGGAATGGTTCCCTTGAAGCAGCTGAATTTTAAGGCAGGCAAATTATATCTCAATACATCCACTAAAAAAATGCCGAGTGCTACCTAAGCTGATATAGTCTGTTTCCATCTTGCTTTTTTCACTTCTCAGTAACCTGGAGCTATCTCCCGACCACCTCTTCACCCAGCTCAGGGCTTTGCATTGTGTGAATGCCCCGTTCTCACCACGGCCGAGGCTGGCAGTCGCTTGGGGTCAGCGCAACCCGTTGCTATTCTGGACAAAGCTACAGGAGTAACGTGCTTCTCCGTGTGCAGGCTGGCGTGTCCATAGAACACATTTCTACGGGAGGGTTGCGGGTTGAAGAGTAGCCGCATTTATCATTTTGACAGCTGTTGCACCTCCCTCTCTCCCAGAGCTGCACTCCCACAGCCATGTCTGAGAGAACCCGCTTCCCCAAGCTGCCCTGACAGCCTTTTTGAGTGGGTTGTTAATGCGGTTTTAAAGTCCATGTCTCTGATGAGTGTGGTGGAGCGGGTTTTCGCATGGGGAAGAGACTTCGGGGTTAGTTTGGGTGGGGGGACGACTTATTCACAGCCTTTGCCCATCTTCGATATGTTGCTGATATTTACCATCTTGACTTCTAGAAACTCTTTGTATATTGCAGTACTTAAGCCTCTTTGATATGAAACAATTTCCCCCCAGGTGGTTATTTGCTTTTATGATTTTTCTTGTGGTTTTTTTCCAAATAGAAATTTAAGAGATTTTTTTTTATCTTTTTTTTTTTTTTTTACCAATCTTACCTTTCTGGTTTTTGGATTTTGAATGGCAGAGCACTCTTATCCATTCCAAAGTCTTAAAGGACCGTGCCCAAGCTTTATTTTAAAATTTGTGAGTTTGTGTTTTGCAATTAGACCAGACTCTTGATCCACTTGATCCATTTAGCATATAGGGTTGTATGTGGCTCCAACCACATCATGTCCCAAATGTCCAGTTATACCCTCGAGCTGAAGCGCTGCTTTATCATGTACCAACTTCCTGTAGCGATGTGAACCTTCCATTCTCTTCTGGGCCTGGCTGTTCACGTGCCACTACCATCCCGGCTTCATAAGGGTGGGGGCTTTATAGAACAAACCCAGTGTAAACACCACTCCTCCATGTTGTTTTCTGAGATATTCTTGAACAAATAGAACCTTAGCTCTTCTCTGCCTCTGTCATGCCTGTAGTCTCTGCCCAAGAGACTGCGCGCTTCTTGAAGCGGGTCTTGCCTTCCAGGACCCAAGCATTATGGACCCTGAGTGCCTGGGGCAGGGCCGGGCACAGAGCAAGCCTCTGACACACCATTCATCATCGCCCACTGTGACGGTCTCCCCCTGGGCTGGGCTGGAAGTCCCAGGACATCACCTCTGTCCCTGTTTGAAATCAAGACGCACAGCCCTGTCTCCGTGTTTCCAGCACTTCTCCCAGCCCCCTCAGGACCTGGGGGCGGCCCTGCAGTAGTGTGGGTGTCTTTTCAGGACTGGGTGCTCCTCTTCAGAGCCTAGACACCCCCAGGGCTTTACCTCTCCCCTCTTTCAGACGTCAAGCCCCACTGGCCCAGCCCTTCTGCGTCCAGGGGAGGTTTTCTCTTTGTGGAGAATACGGGGGATGGAGTCCTGTTCTCTTTCTTCTGTCGATGTGACAAGAAGGGCACTTTGTCCTGCTTCTGGTGTCTGCTCCACACTGGGGACTCTCATGGACAGAAGCTTTTTCTGTTGCTCCTTGAGATGTTTCTGCAAGTCTGGACTGGCTCATGGCTCTCAGCTCTTTTACATCAGGACACTTTAAGGGCTGCCTGCCCAGCGCTTGGCCCATGAAGCGGGAGCTTCTCCTCTACACCAGGCCATGAGCCAGGGGCCAGGGCAGCGAGGCGGCCTCTATCTGTCTTTCGAGAGCTGCGTTTCCAGCAGGGAGCCTGGGGAGATGCCGGAGAAGACACGAGCACGGCATTTCATACGTGAGGGTGTGCGGGCGGTCTCCGGGTGCCCGGCTCTCTTTCCTGATGCACAGTGGGCACCACATGGCTTTTTCTCCAGCTGGGGTGCCTTGGAGCCTGTCTTGTTGGACTCCTCCCTGCATTTCACCTGTCACAACACTCAGAGTCAGAGAAGAGGCAACCCCAGGTCCCTGGGAAGCCAGATGCAGGGCTGGGGTAGGGGCATGAAGACTGAGTCTCTGAACTTCTGTCTTCTTCATACTAACTAAAGCATCTCTGTGGCCCGTCCCCGCAAACCCCCCAAGCCTCTCAGCCCCCTGTATTTCCCACCAATCGCACTGCCGCCTGCAGAGCTGAGCCAGCATCTTCTCCTACCCGGATGATGTCAGCGCCTCCCCACTGCTCCCTCTGTGGTCCTCGGGGAAGCCAAGGGTTCTTTACCGAAGGCCATTCTTACCAGGCCACTGCCTGGCTGAGTAACTCTCAGTGGCTCCCTATTGCTTGTTTTTAATTCAATTTTTTTTATCTTGAGATAACTGTAAATTTGCAGGCAATGGCAAGAAATAGAGAGGTCCCGTGTGCCTTTTGAAACCCAGTTTCTCCCAATGGCAACATCTTAGACTGTCCCCTGAGGTTTTAAGATGAAGACTGCAGTTGTTATTATAGTTTGGCCCAGGAATCACAGTGATCCGGGTTCAAATCCCAGCATCCCCCACTGACTAACTTTGGCAAGTTATTGTGCCTCTCTGAGCCTCAAGCCCTTTGGGTGTCAAATTTATCAGACAGGTACTCATATCAAAGGTTTGCTTGAGGCGTCATGAGATGGCAGTTATAAAGTCCTTACAATAGAGACTGCCGTACTGAGTGGCACTGAGTAAAGTGTGGAATGGTCTGGCTCCTGCCAACCTCTCCCTGCACACAGCCCCGCTTGCCGGCTCTGCTTCAGCCACGTTTACCTTCCTTCTAACTCTCCACCTCCTTTGCCCCTTTCCCACCACAGGACCTTTGCACATGCAGTTCCCTCTCCCTGAGTATTTCTCACCCCTGCATTGTTACTGGTCCTTTAGTCTTCAGTCCAGGCATTCCTTTCCCGAGAAGTCTTTGTGGCCATATAGACCTGCTCTGTCCCTCCCCCCTTCTCATCATTTTCCCTTCCAAGTGCTTATTTCAGAATGTGAATGTATAACAGTCTTTGCTTTTATTTGTTACTGTTCTCCTCCGCCAGACTATGAACCCACAAAGGAGAAGATAATGTTTATTTTGTAGCCCTAGCACAGGGTCTGACATTGAGGAGGGCCCAGTAAATATTTCTCAACTGAATTAAAAGCGCAACAGGCAGGAGTGGGTGGGGAAAGGGTTTGATGAAGACGATGGTAATGGCTTCATCAGCATATATTGAATGCTTATTGTGTGCCATGCGGTATGCTGAAGACTTTCTATGAGTTCTTTCATTTAGTTCCCTAAAATTTAAAAAAACCTCAATCATTTCCTATCCAGCTGTATTTTTCCCTTGACTTTTTAATCGCTGCCTGATATTATATGTTTATTTTGCATCTGAATTGTCTCACTAATGTAAAAGTCATGAGCCCAGACATTTTGTGTCATTCCTTGTCTCCCTGGAGCCTAGAAGAGCGCCTGGCACATAGTAGGTGCTCAGTGAATTTTTGGGGAACAAACTAATGTTCACAAAATGGGTGAGATAGGTGCAGTGGTCACCCCACTCTCATTTTAAACAAGAGGAGGTGGAGGTTGGGAGAGCTTAAGTACCTGGTCCAGGTAAAGGCTAGAACTGGGGTTGAGTGACCCCCTGATGACAAAGCCCCTTGGCCGAACTGTGATGCTCTCCTTACTTGGTCTCCCCAGAAACAGAGCCTGAGACCAGGATTCAAGCTCAGATATTTCATTTGGAAGGTGGTTCAGGGAATACCAGTAAGGGAGCGGGAAGGGAGGCAGGGAAGGAGGCTGGTCAGCGCAGCATCACACAGCTGTCCGTGTGGCAACCAGAGCTGACTCCCCTGGGGCCCCTGGGCTGGCGGAGACCAGCACCCTGGGGTGGTCCCGCCGGGAGCAAGGGGCTGGAGAACTCACACCCCAACCTGCCAGTTGCGCATCGAAGGCTGTTCCTGGTGGTGTGAGCTTAGCAGGTCTGGCCTCCCCTTCTGCCCCCCCACCCCCCCTTCATGGGCTGCTGCTCCCCCAGGCATGCTCTCGGGCAGGAAGTTGCTCGCGTCCACAGAGGGAGTGTCGTGTGGCGCTCCCAGCCTTTTTGAGACGCCGAACAGACTCTCACCATTAAAAGGTTGCTGTATTTACACCAAAGATGACATTTAAAGACCACATATTTATAGGAGACAAATCATTCCTCCTCCCTCCCCCAGACTCGGCAGCGCTCCACACCCACAACCCCTTCCTCTCATTTTGGGGGCCCCTACTATACTTCAAAGTCTGGTTTACATCCTGCCCGAGGTCCAGGAAACCCCAGAGGACCCTCGGGCACCTTCCCCCCAGGAAAGGGTTCAGCAGGGCTCTGTGGGCCAGGCCGGCAGCGGCCACTCCCCGGCTGTCCTGCGCTGCCCTCCCTTGGCTCACGGGACCGTGGGGTCTGCTGCTTGCAGGGCCCGCTCGGCCTGACGCCCTCCCCAGAGTTCCCTGCGGTTCCCGTCGCTGCAGGCTTCCCGTCTGCACCCACTGGCCTTCCCAGCAGCCAGCTCTGGCGTCGGTCACCTCCACGGTCAGTTCGGGCCCCGGGCCTCTCGATCGGATCCAAGGCCCCCAGGTCAGGGGAGGGTTTACATCTTAGGACCACGTGCAGGACAGACTCTTGGGCCTTGTCAAATTTCACCTTGAGCACAGTCTGCGGAGGAGCCAGGCCTGTCCCTGCAGGCCAGCGGGGCGTGTTCAGCCCCAGGCACGTCCTCTTTCGCGGAGAAGCAGTGTCCAACACATCCGCCTCTTTTGTATTTTCCACCCTTGAGCTCAAACAATGGGTTTGTCCTTACCTGCTCTGACTGCAGAACCCAGCTGAAATCGCCCATTTTACTGAATATTTGGGTTTGGGGCAAACCTGAACATGTGTGGGCCTACCCCCTTGCTATCCCAGCAGCCCCTCTTGAAGAAAAGGGTTTCTCCACTTTCATCTTCGAAGCCTGCCCACACACCGTGCGAGGGCCTGGCTCACCGTAGACTCGTCCCTGCCAAACCCACAGGAGGTGGAATCCTGCGGGGCACCTAACGCCCTCTGTGTCCGCACGCCGTCCCCTCCCTGCCTTTCTCCCCAAGTCTCCCTCCTGATACAACCCCAGCACCAGCCCCCTGTGCCCCCACCTGTCACCTCTACCCGGTGTCAGCTCCCTTGTCCTGGTAGAGAGCTCCTTCTGGGATGGAGATGCATCAGTGCTGCCTCCTCCCCCAGCCCAGCTCCCTCAGCTTCTCGGGTGCAAAATGGGGGTCAGAAAATAACTGGGGTCTGGTTTCCCAGAAGCAGAGCTTGCGTTAGGCATTCTGGTGCATGGAATTTATAGAGAGGGTGCGCTTGGGAACAACCTGTAGGGGAAGGGGAGGAACTGGGCAAGGATGAGGCTGGGCAGAAGCCCGTGGGGAGCCCCGGAGGGGGATTTCACCCTAGATTTGTGGCCACCTGGTGGCTCCAGCCAGCTGAGGCCAGCTCGTGGGAGAAGGCGCAGGCAGGGGTGGAAGATTAGGGGCTGGGAGGCCTGCAGGCACGGGCCGCAGACCCGCAGCAGCCTCTGACTGGAGACTCAAACATTCCATTTAAGAGTAACAGAGTCTTCATGGAGCCCAGCTGTTGTTCCTGTCACTTGTTCGCATTCTTTAAAGCCCACTGACACCCCGCCACTGACTGCTGTCTCCCTGTGCCCCCACCCCCGGCCTCCCCAGGTTGCTCAGCTCTTGGCGGTTTCTCTTCTCACTTAAGCTTTAAAACTGCACAAGTAGAAGATGGGCGCGTTCTTGCTGTAAAAGACTCTAATGTGCCTGATATACATCATCTAGAATGTTCTTCCTGCCCTCTCCCCAGAGGGTGTCCCTGTTCATCTTCTTCAGTGGCACTTGGTGACTTGCACCTGTGGTCCTGCCTTGTAATGGGGGGGTGGGCTTTCCTGGCTCCCGGAAGAAGAGGGACCTGCTTTGTTATTCCCTTTCCCACTGCCTGCACACTCCGAGGGTGGGGCCGGGGCGGGGTCAGGTCCACCCTGGACGGTCCCGTCCTGGAGATTCAGCTGTGAGACCCGTGTCAGCCCCAGGAGCCCCCCCAGATCCTGGTGATGAGTTCTCAGTCTCGCTGGGAAAGATGGAGCTTAGCGAAAGCTTCTTGCTCATCAGTAGATTTCTGTGTTGCCTTTCTGCGTCGTAAGATCATCACTCAGATGTGGGTGCATTTAATGCCTTTGGCACGAAGGTCGTAAGACAGTCAGTGTGGGGAAAGGGGAAATAAAGTAGCTCTGAGGTGCTCTCGCGGGCTGGGCACTCGCGCCATCCCCATTTGCTCTGACCTCTTCTCTTGCCCTCGTTATGAACCCAGAAGTTATGAGCTACCACCCCAGGGCCAGGCACCCAGCTCTTCTTCATGCGTCCGAGGGAAGCGGCCATTTCCCCGGGGGCTTGCTGTTTCTGGAAAACCTCCAGTGTCAAATGCATCGGGCTCTACTAGTAGCTGGGGGCGTCTCACGGTGGCCCTGCTCCGTTGCTGCCAGAGCCCCGTCTGCACAGCCAGCGGCCCCGCCTGTGTCTGCATTTCTCCCGTGCGTGTCCCCTCACGTGCCTGTGGCCACAGCTAGTTCTTCCCCTCCCAGTCCCCCCATCCCCCGGGGAAGACACTGAGGGTCCACCAGGAGAGGGGCTTGTCTGAGTCCCCACGGCAGGGGGGGACAGGCCTGATGCTCTAGTCTGAGCCCGGGGCCTCCCCTGACACCCCACCGTCCAGTCAGCCATGGTGAGGTGCACCTTGCTTCATTCCCCTGACCCTTTGTGCCTCTGAGGGGACACGACCACCGAGAGAGGAGGGGGCATCGTGGCGTGTGCCAGTAGGTAACCTTGACTTCTGCTGCTAACCCAGAGCCCGAAACTACCAGCCTGCGGATCAGAAACCCTAGCACAGCCAGCGCCTGTTTGTTCCATTGAAGAGCTTAATTTTTTTTTAAATTAGTTGATGACATTTAAAGATCAAGAGTATTCATGTAAAAATACAGCTGTCCAACTTCTTTCGAAAAAATAGAAAACTGGCACTCTAGGCACTTCCCCCTGCTTGGCCAGAGTAAGTGGAACTTAGTAGTGACTGGGCCCGTTTAACAGGGCAGATGCCACAGTCCCTGCTGCTCCCAGCAGAGTTCGTGTCAGCTGCTCTCTGGCCTCACACAGTGTCACTTTTTCTGACTGCAGCTTTCAGAAGAGAGGCAGGAGTCAGAACCAATCCACCTCATTCAGGAGTGCCAGGTCCTTACAGGCATTTGTGTTTGCAATCTATGCTATTCTTCAATTCCTCCTTGTAAATCCCAGAGCCTTAGCACACAGTAGGTGCTTGAAAATAATTATAGTCACCACTATTGTGTGTGTATCCTGGGGGAGAGCATGGAATTCAGCACCCTTTTAGCAGATGAACCAACAGGCTCAGAGGGGTCAAGGGCATGCCCAAGGTCACACAGCTGGCGCGTTATATCACTAAGATTTTTGTGGTGTCACTTTTGCACTCAGTTGCCTCACATTTTGTGACTTTTCACGCCCATTCATTTGGCCCTTTCGGCTCTCCTGCTGGTTTCAGAAGGTTTCATAAGAGGTAGTAACCAAAGCTGAGATTATGACTGGGCAGAGAGGAAGGGAGAAGGGATTGCCATCCAAGGAACAGGAGAGACAGAAACATGGTCTATTGCTAGATGTGTATGAGGGAGGGATGCTGGCACCAGAACATGAAAGGCCTTCAGGAGTGGCCTGAGGCCCAGGGACTGCTTTGGGCACTGGGGAGCCATGGAAGGTTTCAGAGTAGGAGCATGCCTGATCCTTGTCTGGTTTCATGAAGACTGGTTGGCAGGAGGATGGAGGTAGAAAGGATGCCACTGTGAGACTTCAGAAGAGTGGTGTTGGGGGCCAGGAGCAGACCCCTACAACAGAGGGCAGAAAGCATATTCCACGGAGATGACAGAGGACCCATTCTTGAGAACTTGGTAATGAGGGTTGCCTAGAGCTGGCGACCTGTAATTGTGGCAGTGTCATTAACTGAGATGAAATGGGGGGAGACCTGGGTTAATTGGGCATCCGTGGGGAGATGCCCTCTGGATGCCCCAGAGAAAGCGCGGGCACTATGGCTGGCGCCATGCAGCCTGCCAAGTGAGCGTGAGGCCCGAGTGCTCTCAGCCAAGAAGAGCCTGGAGACACCTCCTCTCACACCTGCTGGGTTTCCTCCTGCTCACTGGCCTCCAGGGCTCTCTCTTCCTTCTACCCCTGCGCCCCCAAGAGTGAACAGCCTCTGCCCCAGGCCAGGGTTGCAGGCTCAGCTCAGGCTTGTGAATTTTGGCCTCGAGAATGGTGACTGGTCCCAGCCCTTCCCAGGGGGCAAATGTTCCACACGCCACAACTCTGGGGTCTCCTGCCTCTCACACTCAACCAAGGCCTGGGGAGACCTTGGGGGGGGTCAGGCCCTGCCTGCCCCCCAGTCCTGTGGGCACACATCTTCTCTCTTCCTGTGAGCAGTACATTTGGCTTTTTATAAAGCCAATAAATAAATAAGCAAGCAGGCATGATTAATTGATGGCATGGAGCAGACCAAGGCAATCGGAGTCAGGTGGCCGCGGCCTGGTGGGGCTGGGCTTCTCAGCACCCGGGGCAGGCCGGGGGCCGGCTCTGAGAGGTGCTTTCCCTGCGCCCTCTTTCTGCCTTTCTCCTTGGGCAGGGCCTCCGTCCTGGCCTCCAGGCCCTGGTCTGGCAGGCTCAAGGCTGGGGGCCAACAGGTGCTCCTGACCTACCCCCACCCTTTCTGGGGTTTCGACTGCCCTTGGGCTAAACACCCTACGACTAGGGCAGCTGGTCCTCCCCTCCCTCCCCCTCAAAGCTAGCTCTCCCAGTGTGCCCGCTTGCTTCCACCTCAATTCTGCCCACACAGTGTGACCCCAACAGCAGTTCCAATCATGCTGGGGAGGCCTGAGGCACCTGACTGGGGGAAGGGTGGGAGGGCCCCTCCCAGGCCAGGAATAGGGCGGGGCTGGTGGGCACTGGGCTGACTCTGATGAAGGTGCCTGGAGGTGGGGTCCAGAGAGAGGCCGGAGACCCCTCCCCGGTCCGCCCGCATGTGAGCACGGAGGAGGCCGCGGGCCGGACTGCGCGCTCTGGTCCCACGGGGCGCTCTCCGCACGGAGTTTGGGGAGGGCCGAGGGGGAGCGCGGGGGAGGAGGGAGGGAGGACGGAGGGAGGCGGGCAGAGCGCAGTGCAGCGGTGGCAGAGGCGGCGGCGGCAGGAGGGAGGCAGGCGGGCTGGCGGCGGCGGGCCGCGGGGCGAGGCGAGCGCGGGGCAGCCGCGGCACAGGAGCCGCAGCCGCAGCGGGGCCGGGCCGGGCCGGGCGCGCACTAGTGGCGGCGGCAGCGGCAGCGGCAGCGGCAGCGGGCGGCAGCGGCAGCATCTTGCTCGCGGAGCCGGCGCAGGTGAGGCAGGGGCGGCCGGGCCGGGGTTCTGGGCCTTCTCCCGTCTCTCTCGCGGTCTCCATCTCCCTCCCTGCCGGCTTCCCCGTGGGCGCTCGGCCCGGCCCGGGGACCCCAGACCCGGCCAGAGCGCGTCCTGGGTCCCCTCGCCCCGCGGAGGCAGGCGCCTTGTCAGCAGTGACCTTGAGCGGGCACCAGGCGGCGGGCGGGGCGGGCCGGGTGGGCGCCTGCGGACCGGCGCCTGCGGGCCCCGGGAGGGGCGCGTCGCGCCTGCCGCGCGCAAACTTTCCGGGCTCAGTGAAGCTCAAAGCTGGGGGGGCGTCGAGGACGCTAGAAACCCCTTCCTCGCCCCTCAGTTCCTCCTTCCCAGCCGGTTCTGACTTCTCCACCTGGCTTCCCCTCACTTTACCCCCTCCCCCTTTCTTCAGGCCCCTATTCCCAATGGCAGGGGACATGACTGAAAGGTGGGCATTGGTCCAGAGCTGGGGGGGCTTCTCCCCTCCCCAAAGGCATTTTCCAGGCTTCTGAGAGCCTAAGCGCTGGAGGGCTCTCTGCTGGGGCGCTCTCTGCATCTTTAGCCTTGGCTTTTCCTGGGGCTTCTCACCCTGCCACAGCCCCTCCCCAGACAAGATGCAGGAGTCCCCAGGCTAGTGACAAAAGAGCTGTGAAGACCCCATAGCCAGCGGGCTCTCAAATCTGCAGCTTGATTTTTCAGCCATCAGCACAGGCTAAAGAAAATGGGCTTGGACAGGTACCCTCCAGGCCCCACGGGGGAGCAGTATGTTCCTGGACCCCTGGACTCACCCAGAGCCTGGTCACCCTGAAGCCTTGTGGCCTCGGAGGAAACAGTTCTGGCCATCAGGTGTCGCCTTGCTTCCTAGAACAGCATTAGCCTTGGAAAAGGGAAGCAAGGCCCAGAGAGGGTGAGCCTGCCTCAAGGTCACACAGCCAGTCTGAGAGAAATAGAACTGAGCTTTCTTACAGTAGTTTGGGGAGGGATGGAGGGCACTGTTTGGTTCCTGCATCTGGGGGATTTAGAGTCTGGGACACTTTGTCTCTTGCTAGCTGTGTGACCTCTGGCAATCCACTCCCCCACTCTGACTCACTTTCCCTGTGTGTGAATAGCTGCCTCCTGGGGCTGTTCTGAAGCCTGGGCTAACGTTCTTAAAGTTCTGAGCCTCATGCTAGTGTATGGTCTGGGTCCAAAAAATGTTGGCTGCCAACTTGTGACATTTTCTCTCTGAGCCTGGAAGGGAAGAAATCATTCCTGTCCTCTTCCGGTGCCTCTGGTGAAACCCTGAGCCCCCCGGTTCTACGTGGCAAGTTGGTGGCGGCAGGGTTCGAGGCACCCTCTGTGGTCTGCAGGACCCTCCGGCCAGGCCACACCTGGGCTGTGGTCTTGGGCTGCTTTCATGGGAGCCAGTCCTGTGCCCGAGACCCGGCCCCGCCAGGCTGGTGGAGGGAGCGGCAGCCTCGCCCCTCTGTGTGGTCCGTTCCAACCGGTGTGACGTGTCATTTCTTCCCCCAAAGGTACTGCTGGCAACAGAGGAGATGGGGGAGGCTTGTTCATTCACGCATTCATTCACTCATTCATTCACCAAGTCTTGAGTCATGTCGGCCTGAGTCAGGTGCTTGGGAATACAGAGAAATCATCTGGCAGTTGTGGTGCTGCTCCCAGGTGCCAGGTGCCGGGTGCCAGGCACTTGCTAGGCACCGGGGACATCCATTCATTTGACAGTTAGTTCATTAAGTGCCGAATAGGTACTGAACACTGTTTGATGCGCCAGGGACACACTGGTAAATAAAACAGACCTGGTTCCAGTATTTAGGCCGACCATGCAATTTGTCATCCAAACCGAGCCACTTCTGAGAATGAGAGATTATCAATGATCCTGGGCACAAACCAGCATTGTCCAGTGAAACTGGAACGTGTGGCCATCCTGTGACCTCCTGGAGTTTCTACCCTCACACTCAGGGAGAATTGGTAATGTTTTTTAAGCTTACTTTTTGCCAGGCTCTGTGCTGAGCACTGTTGGGTTATCTGATTTTATTCCCACAACACAGTGAAGCTGGGGTTACCATCTGCAGGCAGCTGGTTAGTCGTGAAGCTGGGGTGGCCTCTATTCCTTACCTGCTGGGTTGCACTGTCTCCCCAGAGAGAGTGTGACCCTCACTCTCTGAGAGAGACCCATGGGTGACTGTGAGGTAGGGGCATGAGTGCTGTATAGATGTGCCATGGAGCCAGATGGAGGCACTGATTCTGCCTGGAAAAATCAGAGGGTACTGCCTGGAGGAGGGGACCTTTGAGCTGTACCTTGAAACAAGAGTTGGGATTTTGACATGTTATTCAGGTTGAGGAACGCTGTTCCAGGTCTCAGATATTAAGGCTTGGAGTTTGGGTTGTGTGGACTGTTTGGGGATACCACCCCAAAATAGACGGATCTGATTGTGACAGGATAAGTCAGATCTGAAACAATGGGAGTTGGCAAAGGTCAAGCCCAAAATTGGGGTGCTGTGGCACGTAGTGGGCTCTGTATTTTAGAAGCTCTGACGGGGTGGGAGCAGAGAGAGAATTCGTTGTACTGTGTTTCCCTTTGACGAGGATTTTCTATAACCTGATCTATACTATGGATTGCCCACAAGGTCAGAGAATCATTTTGTTAAATAGAATCACTGCAGAAGAATTTTACCAACATCTGTAGGAGCAAAAAGGTTTCATCAAGCAAATTGATTGCCAGCAAGAGAAATATTAACCTACTTTAAAGGAGAGAGATTTTTTTTGGTAGCATCATTTGCAAATAAGGCATACGCTCATTATAAATTAAATCTTTTCTATTTGTTAAATCCCATCCAGGGAACTCTCACTTCCTCCTCTCTTCCCTCCTTATGTCACCTCGGTCACAGTATAAGTCTGAGTGTAATAAAAAGGCATAATTTTCAGACTTTCCATTCATTCACACTGGCTTCCCTCCCTCCCCTATGAAGGGGGATTAGTAAGGTTGTCTGAGATCTGAAAATTTGAATCCATTAATAGACAGCAACAAAGGGACCTTGTGATGGCAAACTCGGGCTAGAAAGATTGAAGAAGAAGAAGAGAATATGCTGGAAGGTAGGGAAGGGGGAGGGAGCAGGGCCAGCTTCAGGGGCCTGTGACAGTGCAGTCACTCAGGGCTCCATGGCCTCAAACTTGATTTTATGTTCTGTGCCCCCCCATCTTGAAATTCTTGGTAATGTTTAAACTGGGCCCCACATTGCATTTTTGCACTGGTTCTACAAATGATGTGGCCAGTCTTCGCAGCAGGTGCGGGGGTGGGGGGGGCGAGGAGACGTGGGTAGAGAGGAGAGGGAGAAGTGGCCTTGTTAGAGCCCCCGCCACATGCCAGGGAGACCCTTCCCCTCCTTTATCCACTGTCATCTCCATGAGAATCCTAAGAGATAGGGAGTATTGTCTGTGTTAAAGTCACAGGTTTTATTATGATGAGATCAGAAGGTCAGGAGAGGCTGCTGCTTTACTGCACAGGGCAGCTCTGCTACCCAAGGGCCTGTCACTGGGGCAGGGGGAGCAGCGGGGGCAGGAGCGGGCAGGGAGGAGAGCATGGGCCTGCGCAGGTGAGGAATGGACTAGGCAGCATAAGCAGATTAGGATGGGCTGGTTTGAATAGTTTCAGTGACTCGAAGGCAGAGGGGCTGCCCCTAGTCTGATACCCATCCTGGGGTAACTCAGCCTGCAGACTAGCGCCCACGGTGGAAGTGCCCTTTAAGGAGGGTTGGGGGAGTGATGTGGACCCCTCTGGGTTGGTTGGTTTAGGTGATAAAGGCACGCAGGAGGCCTCCCTGGTGGCGCAGAGGTTAATGGTTATTGCAACAGGGTAAGCACAGCGCTGTGGAGCTGCCAGTGGCTGCGGCGCGAGTTCTGTGCCCGGCCGGGGAGATTCCCACAGGGCACGGCAGACCTCTCCTGCCTCGCCCGCTGCTCCCCTCAGCAGTGTCTTTCGGTCAGTGTGCCTATTCTGCGCCCCATTCTGTCTCTGGTGACTCTCTCACCGCCCCACGCCTCTGGCCTGCACCCCAGCTTGTATGCAAAAATAAAAATTAAAAAAAAAAAAGGCACGCAGGAGCCAAGTCCTCTACTCAGGACTGACCAGACCTGGGAGGGCCCGTTCCTCCAGCGCCAGCAAAGGCCCAGAGGTCAAAGCATCAGATACGGAAACTAGATGACCTGGTTATTATAATCCCCAGCTTTCAGATGAGGAAACAGAGTCCCACAGAGGTCTGTGTAAACTGCCCAGGCAACACCACCGCGGGCTGGCTGTGCGCTGAAAGGGGCTACCATCCGCAGCCCCTGGGCTGTGGTGTTCACGGCCGGTGCGGGACACCAGAGTGAGCATCCCCTTGAGCACGCTGTCCTCTGCAGTCCTGGCCATTTAAAGAGCAGGCGAAGGGCAGTGGAGAAGCAAAATGGAACCCCCCCCCTCCCTTGCAGAACAGAAGCCAAGCTGCAGGTTGTGTGGGTTTGGGCGAGGTTCAGGTGGGTCAGCTGAGCGAATCCACGCACGCGTCCTGCCCAGGTCAGGCTCGGAGCTGGAGGTGGGCACGGCTGAGCACCTCCCGGAGAGGAGGGCAGGCAGTTGGGCTAACCGTCCACTTCTTCCTCCCAAGCAGGTCACAGAACTTATGGTTAGGTTGCCCCTTGGCAAGAATATCTGGACCAACTCTCATCTCACAGAAAAGTGGAAAAGATTGGCGCACGGAGAAAAGGGGCTTCTGTACCCCGCGTTTGGAGTACCAGGTTAGCCCTGGAATTCATGTCTCCTGCTAGAAAGCCGCTGCTTGGTTATATTTTTATGTTTTTTTTTTTTTGTTGTTGTTGTTGTTAATCCTAGAGACGAGCTAGGGCTAAGCCAATTCCCCAGCTTGTGAACTTGTTAGGGCCTCAATTCCTGTGTCATTTAACATCTGTCCTGGGTGTGCCTGGGACATGGCGCACGCGCATCCTTGATCTGGCAGTTTCCTGGGGCCGCTGTAGCGAATTGCCGCACACTGAGCCACTTCAAACAGCAGACATGTATTCCCTCACACTTCGGGAGAGCAGACACCTGAAATCAAAGGGTCAGCCAGGCCACATTCCCTCTGATAGCTGTAGGGAGGAGTCCTCCTTGGCCTTCTCTGAGCTTCTGGTGGTGGCCAGCGACCCTGGCCATTGCCTGCTGTAGCTACATCACCACAGTGTCTGCTCTTCTCAGTGTCTGTGTTTAACTGACAAGCCTCCCTCCCCTTACAAGGACGCCAGGCTTGTTGGGCTAGGGTCCCCCTTCATCGAATATGGCTCACCCGAACTTGATTGCATCTGCCAAGACCCTATTTCCAAAAAGGGCCACGTTCATAGCTTCTGGGGGTTTGGACTCAAGCAGACCTACTGGGGACACCCTTTAGTGCACCCCAAAGAGGGAGTGAATCTTTATGATTTCGGGCAAGAACAACCCCCCCTGCCCCCCAAAGTGAACACCAGTTATGAAGAGTCAAAAGTTTGGTTTTTTTTTTTTAAAGATTTATTTATTTATTTTTGCATACAAGCTGGGGTACAGGCCAGAGGCGTGGGGCATCGAGAGGGTTCACCAGAGACAGAACGGGGAGCAGCACAGGCAGATCGACGGAAACACACTGCTGAGGGGAGCAGCGGGCGAGGCAGGAGAGGTCTGCCACGCCATGTGGGAATCTCCCCAGCTGGGCGTCAAACTCGACGTTGCCGCTGCCGACAGCTCCACAGCGCAGCACTTAACCGCAGCGCCACCAGGGAGGACCGAAGAGTCAAAAGTTTTTTTAGGAAGAGGAAACAACAACTGTTCAGCCCACATTCAGAGAGCAGTCAGCTCAAGTGGACAGAATAGCCTGTGCCCTTCGGCCGAGCCCCCCGGCCTGCGGTTGTGGTGCCCACTTTTTCACTGTATCCATGTGATCCGGACTAGGCGGTTTCAGCTCTAGTTCCTCATCTCTAAAACAGGAGTCCAGCAGCACTTTTCTGAGGCCAAGTTCTTAGAACAGGGCCTGGCACACACTAGGCACTTCATGGATGTCAGCCAACCTCTTTCCCATCTATACCTGTAACTGACAACACTCATTCCCTACTTTGTACCTGTCAGTTTCACAGTAAGCTGCTCAACAAGTACGGTGTCCTTTCCCCTTTCAGTACTTACTTAGGCGCAAGCTCCATCTCGGACCGCGTCCTCGGGTTTCTGTTCCTCACTGCCCCTCAGCGTGGCACCTGCTCTGGTAGCTGCAAGCCCACTGAGCTGAAGACGTTGCTGCCAGGTGCTTCCCAGTTTCTTGGGTGGGAGAACAGTGGAGTGTTAGGCCCTGGGAGAGGAGAACTGGAGGGAAGGAGGTACGCCCACGAAGGTGAAGTGTCCTCCTCGTCTGTGGCCCAGCCGTGCCTGTACTTCTCCTAAAGTGGAAATGGTTGGGTATTTATTTTTTAACTTTGTATCCTCAGGCCCTGGAACGTAGTAGGGCCTTAACAAATGTGATGGATGAATGGATTTCTTATAAAATGCAAATAGTCACCCCTCCTGCACCCCACCTTGCCTAAGCAGTGATTGCTGTTCACTTTGGGTGTTTGTATGTGACCAACTAGAAAAATCTACCATTTTTGATGCTATTTGAGAGGATGGACCATGGAGGTAAACCCCCAGCAGCCGTATTACAGACCTAGGATCCAGGAGCAGTGGGGTTAAGGAGGTTCACATGTGGTGGGATATAAGCGTGCGAT
The DNA here is from genome assembly GCA_004024925.1 of Scalopus aquaticus. Taxonomy (NCBI): domain Eukaryota; kingdom Metazoa; phylum Chordata; class Mammalia; order Eulipotyphla; family Talpidae; genus Scalopus; species Scalopus aquaticus. Next base: position 64,432 of record PVIJ01006400.1, on the reverse strand, counting down.
GAACCAGCATTAGATAGAGATCCACATGTAGCAGAATCTCCCAAATGTTGCTGTCAGGAGCAGATAAGAACATGAGGCAGGGGTGTTGTCTCTCAGCAACTCAGGGCAAAGGGTACCCACTGAATTCTGAAATAACTGGAAGTTTCTATCAGCACTGAGTCACAGTTGAAAATTCAGTATTAAAATGATGGTTAAGAGTACCTATAAACAAATTCTGAAGAGAGCTCCTGTATGCTGTGTGACTTCAGACAAGTGACTTACCATCTTTGTGCCTCAGTTTCTCATCAATAAGAGAAGGAAAATAAATGTAGTGCATAGGATTTTTTTTAAGAATTAAAATATATAAATATATACTATGTTCAGCAAAGACTCTGGATCATAAATATCATCTCCCTCCATTGTCCCTTTCTTGTTTCCCACCCCCATTTCTCTTCTTTTTAATGTCATAATTTGGTTATCACTAGTGCTGTTTCCAGCTTCTTATTCTGCATAGTTGCACTTTTGACATGAAGAGTAGTCAAGTGTCTTGTGTTGGCCAGCACATTTTGAGAAGTGACATGTGTTATTGGGGGAGGGGAGGAAGATTTACTAGCCAGCATGGCATTTGCCACTTTCTCCTTTTCCACTCCAAGCAATTGAGGCAACATGGAGACAGAGCCTCTCTCTGTCCAAGTCCTAAGTGAGATGAGGTAAAGCAGGGCCCCAACCAACCCACACTGGATGCTTAGCACCTGCGAGCAGTAGATCTTTGTTTGGCACTGGGGCTGGCTTGTTACTACAGCAGAGCCTGGCCCATCCTGACTGATACAGTTAGAGGGGGAGATGAAAAGATCATTGCTCAGAGATACTTTCTAGTCTTTTCATTCCTTCAAGTGTGTTACCAAAGATTTTGCCTTGCCTTGGCAAAACACTGCTCATTGCCTGTCTGTTTCTATGCAGGTGTTAACCTCCATCAACATTTTATCAAAGGTCCTTCCAGATGCTTCTCTATGATGGATAGGTAAATACCTGTACCTTTCTCTCACTCAATAATAGAGTATGGGCATCTTAAATATCAATAAGTAGACCTCTGCCTCATCTTTTGTAAGTGGCTCCGCCATCATTTATTTAATGGATCCCTTTCTGATGGGCACTTAGGTTGTGTTCAGAGTTTTGCTATTATCCACACTGTGGTGGATGTTCTTGCATAGGACCCCTGGGCATCTGTCCAGGCATCTCCTGAGGACAAATTCCTAGAAGTGGAGTTGCTGAATCAGGCAAATTTGTTTGGAATGAAAGAGGAGAAGAGAGCTGTGGTATGATCAGGCAGAGAGATCCTTTTTGACTTAAGGGCAGCCTTCAAGGGTTAGTCTACAAGAAGGAGGAGATGACAAGGGGCTTGTGGCTGAGCTGGAAGGTTGGTGGGAGTGGAAGAGGGGGGTGAGGTGGTAGAGGGGAGCTGGTTTTAGATGAGCCTCCCCTGGGCAGGCCAGTTGCAGATGGCAGTTGAGTTTTGTGTTGAGCCTGAAGGTAACAAGCACTTTCGCGTCCATGGTCCCATTTGTGCCTCACCAGTACCTTCTGAGGAAAAGCTTTGTCCCCGCGTCATGGCCGAGCAAAGTAAGGCCTGAAGAAAAAGTGGCCTCATCTGTTTCCAGCGCATGGCTCCTTCCCTGAGCAGACAACTCCTTGGCACACCCTGGCCAGCCCAGGTCTCCAGCCTTGGAGACACCATCTCTTCTGTAAGGTCTTGGAAATGAAGACAGACTCAGAAATGAGGACAGGTCTTGTGCGCCTGCTTTGTGAAACTTTGCTCACAGCCTCCCACCGACTCCCACGAGCAGGCTCGGAAGGGCACCCTGAGAGCCACCCCCGGGGCCGTGGCTGCGCTGTGGAGCTGTGGAACCAGAGCCGGTTGTGCCGTTAGTGAACTGGATTCCCTGACTCGACAACATGGCATGACCCCCGGGAGGGAGCAGCTGCAGGCCGTCGCAACCCCACATCCCTCCCCCTCTGCCCACCACCCTGTCCTGATGCTCCCCTGCAGATATCAGGAGCCCAGACAAAGGGCAGGGGTACCTCTGACTTTCTTTGGTCGGGGGGAGTTCTTTCCAGAAATCCCCTGCCTGCTTCCACTCATTGGCTGGAAATTGGTCACACGGCCAGGTCTGAACCAGTCATGGCCAAGGGAAAGGACCAAGGGCCTGAAAGAGCCAGGACTCATCTCTGAGTGAGTTGGGGGACACAGGTAGACACCCAGCAAGGTTAGTGCAGGAGGAGGGAACCCCGTGCAGGAGAGGGTCCCCGTGTCTGGCAGCTCCCCGGCTGGGGAGCACAGGGGGTTGGGCCTCACTCCTTCCCGGGTCTTGCAGGCTGGCCCAGGGTTTGGCGCATGGTAAGTAATGGGGAAAATAGTGGTTGAATGAATGAATGAAACGACTCAGTAGCTGTTTCTGGAGGCCCTGTCAGACCCCCAACCTTGAGATGTTAGCGTCTCCTGTGCGCCAGCCCTGCCAGTGCTCTGTCAGCCCGGGGAGGACTTAGGTATTTCAGAGGCATGGAGCAGCTGTGCCCTCAAAGGCGCTGCAGTTATCATGGGAAACACTGTAACCTAAAGAAGACGTGGCCTCTGGAGCAGACTGGACGTGCCACAGGAGGTAACGCCCCTAAGTGCCCAGAGCGCGGGGTGGGGCTCATTAGGGACAGATCCTGGGACAGGCGGAGGGACGGCAGTGGCGCACTCGGCGTGCTTGAGTGTGCGAGACCGAGGTGGCGAGGCGCTGCTGGGCCGAGGGCCGCTACTCTGGGCCTGCTTTGTGCTGGGCACCACCTTGCGCTCCTCCCGTCTGCTGTGTCTCTAGCAAGTGGGTCATTCCATCCCCACTTTACAGATGGGGAAGCCGAGGCCCAAGGGTGAGATTGCTTGCCTGGGGTTACGAAGCCAGGAAGCTGGACTTTGGCTGAGAAAGCAGATCTATTCCGAAAAGCTGGCTGCCCTCTGCTGAAGGACCATGATGGCCATGGAGGGCAGGGCCCGAGGGGGGCAGGAGCCTGGAGGTCCCCGGAGGGCCTGAAGTAGGCTTGGTGCAGTGGAAACGCAAACAGAGCCCCAAAGTGGCGATATTTACAGCAAGGTTCGGGCTGGGTTGAGGCGTCTGGTCTTTGGCATGGATTTCCAATCTCTGTTCAGCCAGTTAGTAGCCGTGTGACCTTGGGCAGGACCCTCTCTTCCCCATGCCTCAGTTTCTCTGTCTATAGAGTGATAATAACCATTCTATAGCCGCCTGGTCCCCGCCTCCACCTTTGACCTTGACTTCCCAGACTGGCCCTCCAGGCTTCATCTGTAAAGGAAGGGGGTGGCCTGGTGGATTTCTGGCATCCTCGCCCTTTGCAAACCCTGCGCTTGCGTGAGGTGGAAGCAAAGGCTACAGTGACAAGGGACAGAGAGGGGGTGTCTGGGGTGCCTTTGGGGGAAGCAAAGGAAGGGCAGGGCAGAGGATGGAGGGAAGAGCTGGAGGAGGCCGAGCAACCAGCAACGGCCGGGCGGGTGTGCAAGCCTGGGGCTGGGCGATTTGGGGGTGGCACCGAGGCGACGGGCTGGAACCAAATGAGGCAGAAGCTGTTGAGAACAGCTGCGCCTGAGACCTGCCCTGGTCGCAGGAGAACCAGCCGAGAGGCATCAATCACCGCTCTCCCTGATACTTAATACCTGGGGGGCCAAGCTTTGAAGAGTGTGTTCAAAGACCGAAGCAGAATTTCTCCAAAGTTTGCAGGAACGTTGCAATTATGCCTGAGAACATGTCTACGAAATCCCCTCAAAATCTATTTTTGGGCACTAGGTTTTATAACCAGAGTCAGAAATTGAGTGGAAGTGTGTGGGAGGCTGACCCTGGACAGCTTCCATGTTGGAGAGGAGGGAAAGGCGTATTTTTAACTGCAAACACCGTGTCTCCTAGGGTGAGACTGGGGAGGAGGCAGCTTCTCCACTTTGGGTTTCTCACCCACTGTCATGTCTTTGACAGAAGTTGTTAAAGTTCCTTACTCAGAGTGGGTGGCCGGGGCTGGGGATTGAGTGGGGGAACTTGTCTGGGACTTTCATCGTTGAGCAGAGATAGCTGGAGCCTCCTTGGCCGGAGACTCCGGCCCACCTGAGCAGGTGACTCGGCGCCGCGGAGGTGTTCCTCTGGCACTGCTGTGCTGGTGTGTTCTTGCTGTGCGACCCAGGGCTTGGTACCACCGGGCAGTAAGTACGCTGCCTGCGTGCAGAGCAGCCGGCGGCTCTCCTGGCCTGGCTGGCTTCCCTCCTGTGTCTGGAGCCGTGGGCCGGCTCACATGTCCGGGGTTGACTGGCTCGGGCCTGGCCTTGGACCGTCTCAGCGGGGAGACTCATCTCTGCTCCAGGCGTGTCTCCTCCTCCAGCCTCCCGCTGGGTGGGTGCATGTGGCAGTGAGGCCAAGGTGGCCCGAGCCCGTGGCCCGTGGGGTTGGCGTGCTAGTGAATAACAAAGTCTCCACACCGAGGAATTCCATGTAGCGGAAGAAATGAGGTAGAATGTGTCCTGGTGGACTGATAGGTTCTGTCTCCAGACTGTCTCACAGCGAGCAGAGAACAAGCAGAAAAGCCAGGCGCTCAGCATGCCGTTGCTGTCAGAAGAACAAAGAAGCGCTGTGAGATAAAGGCAGGGCCAGCCTTGGGCCTCACTACACCATCGAGCCTGCCCACCACGCTGGCATGGAAGGCCCACCAGCTCACGCTTGGCTGTTTGTGCTGGCAGTACCCCCAGGCTAGAGCCAGCAAGTCCTCAAAAACTGGGAGACATGAGTAAATGGTCCCTGCTTTCCAGGTTGGCCAAGGGAGGAACCGGGTGGCAAAATGGCCAGAAATCGGGTCGTGTTCCTCTGCTCCCCTGCGAGTATGGGAGGGTTTCACTATTTCGAGCTTTGAGATGCAGTGTGAGGCTCACCTGCTCGCGCATCACATTTCATCCTTCATCAGCAGGTAGAAGTCTGCCGTCAGGCCACAGGCCTCGAGAAAGGTTGTAGGCACATGCTAGATGGCTGGGAGCAGCGGCATCGGGCTGGGGCACGCAGAAATGTCTGGAAGCTGCGTGAGTGCCTGGGGTGCTGCTGGGAGCTCTCGGTTCTCTCTGCTCTGCACTTGCCCTTCAGGTACGGGGTGGAAGGGCTCCTCTCTCAGCTGCTGGGGGCTCCCGAAACCCACCATGTCCCTTCTCTTCCCACCCCTCAGTGGAACTTAGTTCGGAACACAGAACAGACCCTCCGGAGCTGCTTGCTGAGTTGATGTGAGTGGTGTGTTTTAAGAAGGCAGGTATTGAATTTTCAATCACAAATAACACTCATATAGCGCATAGCTCTTAAAGTAAGAAGAGTGAGCAGGCTCGTTGCCTGAAGCAGCAGGGTTTATCTAGAACTTAACCAGCAGGACACTGAGACACAAAGCAGTTCGCTGGTCACGCCCTCGATCTCCTGGCCACTGAGTGCCTGAGGGTCTGCGTGGAGCCAGCCCAAGCCTGCGCCTGGGCGTGGGGCTTGGACCCAGGCCCTTGCTCTCCTGAGTGAGGAAGGAGGCACCTGACTCCCCTGAGGTCTCCAGGAACCACATTCTGAGGGTGTCAGCAGCACACAGCTGCTGTGACGCCTTGCTGTCCCCCTCAAAGGACCATAAATCATCCTTCCAGGTGCTGGCCAAGACAGTGAGACATGAAGATGGTCTTGGGGTCACCGAGGGAGTCCCGAACACAGGCGTCGGTAGCTGTGCTCGTGACCCCAGTGTGTCCCCTCATCAGCGTCCCCTGCCGCCAGGTCCTTGTGAACATTGGTTTTCCTGCTGCGGAAAGCGGCTGCGGGGCCTGCTGCCTCGTCTGTAGCCCAGGAGCCTACGCGCCCACAAAGCAGATATTAATGAATGACGGTGGGGAGAGGCACGGCTAGGACAGCTGCTATTTCAGGCTCCCTCTGCGTTAACTGTCTATCCTTTGAGCAGAAATCGAAATCACATTGGCTTGAGTTTTGTTTGCTCGCCAACTTCCAGCTCCTTGAGTTTTGCGCCTTGTAAAGATATGCAGATTTTGAATTCATAAAAAGAAAAAAGAGCCACAGTGGAGACCCATTCTCTCTCGCTCTTTCTGGCTTAGCATGATTCACCGCAACTGTCTCCGAGCCAGCCAGGACCTCGGCCGGCCGCGGTCAGCATGACCTGGGTGCAAATTCTGGCGCTCCTGCTTTCTGTCCCGGGACCTCTCTGGGCCTTGGGGCTATTTTAACCGTAAGATGGCGACTGGGAAGGAGCATTGTTGGGAGATTAAGCCAGATACTGTACAGGGAGGTTCCCAGCCTGTAACCCCTTTGTTGATATTAGAACCCATCATTCCCCCATTCTTCCTAGGAAGAGTGTGGGCTTGGGGTATCCAGGTTTGGGTGTGGGCTGCTGTGTGATGGTGGAATTTAATACCGCTGGCTCCATCTGCTTGGGAGGGTGGAAAGTCTCCTTACTTCTAGCTCAGTGTTCGGTTCTGGGACAGGGGAGTGGGCGTGTGGCAGTCACAGGTGGCTGAGGTCTTCCAGAGGCAACTGCTGAGACCGTGGGGCTCTCTTGGCATCTTCGGCTGCTGGCCTTGTACACCACCCAGCTGACGAAGAAAGTGACCTGTGTTCAGGTCAGGCTCTACAAAATCACCTGCTCTCACGGGTGAAAACCTGAACGCTCCTCTCTTGGTGCTGGGCTGTGAGGCTCAGGCAGGGGCTGGCATGGAGCTCCTGAGAATAAGCTAAGCTGGGTCCCACGAAGAGATGCCTCACGGCCCCTAGAGGTGCCCTCTTGGCTGGGGGTCCAGGGAGCACAGCTGAGCAGCCAGCCAGCCGGGCCCACTCTTGGCCAGACGCCGTGGGCTGGCTCCTCCGCAGCCGGCCAGGGAGGGTGATATAGAGGGGGCCTGCGGCCCTCTCCAGGGTCTTTATTCCTGGGGTGCCTCCTGCAGGGCATTGTCAACGTGATCATGTGGTGGCCACATTTTACAGGTGAGGCCCAAGAAGCTAAGGAACCTTCCAGACTTCACAGAGGCAGCAGGCGATTAGACCAGGATTCCCCCCATTTCCCAAGACCTGTGCTGTTTCCATTCTTGTTTTAAAAGAAAGGCTCCCGTTCTCACTGAAGGCGTCTGGTGGGGAAGAACTGGAGGCCCTGAGCGGCCTTGGGAAGGTGCCTGCAGACACTTCAGTGGAGACTTAGCAAACGCCGCCCTGCGGGTAGGTGGGGGTGGCTTCAGGGCTGGTTATGGACAGGGGAGAGGCTCTTAAGACTTGATTCCAAGGCTTTTCTAGAATGGGTTTGCTCATTCAGTTCCTAACCAGTTGCCAATTTGCAGGCCAGGACGTGGCCCTTTATTAAGCGAATAGTTTCCTCTAGGATTTCCTCGGTTTTGCTGCCGTTCTGTGAGACAGGCCCTGGGCCCCCGGAAGCCTTCTCTGTCTCTGGTTCGTGGTTCTGAGAAAATTGTTCTGCTTCTCACAATTCAGTCATCAAAAGGAAGGGATTTAAATTCAGCTAAGAGCTTCAGTGAGTGACTAGAGCGAGTTACTTAAACTTTAGGAGCCTCAGTGTCCTCACCTGTGAAAGGTACGCTGTAGCACCGTCTGCGAGGAGGGAGTGGCAGTGGAGGTACATGCGTGTCTGTCCATCCACCCATTCACCCATACCCCTACCCGTCCATCTATGCATCCATCTGTCCATCCATTAATCCATCTGTCCACCCACCCATCCACCTGTCCATCCATCCATCCACCCACCCTCCCTTCCACCTGTCCATCCACCCATCTGTTTGTCCGTCCATCCAGCCATCCATCCGCCCACCCACGTACCCATCACTTAGTCAGTTCTGGCACGTGTGAGCTTAGTGTCAGCTGGTAAGAGTGCTGTGGCACAAGGTCACCCAGCTCACCCCGAGGATTGCACTGGCAATTTGTTGACCATGAAGGGGTCTCATGCAAGAGTCGGGGTTTGGTTCTTCTGCATCAGTCCCAGAGGGTAAATAAAGTCCTAGCTGTCACTTCCCTCCCTGCAGTCCCCTTTCTCCTTTTGAACGAGGGCTTGTGTTCTTCCGCCCTCCTCCGAATCACTGCGGTTGAAGTGTCCCTGCTCCGCAGAGTGAGGGTGGAGCCCTCGGCCAGCGCGAGGGGCGGGGCACGTTGGTGTCTGCAGGCAGGACCCCGCCGTCTGTCTTGGTCTCTCTCTGTGGTCTCTGGGGCTGGTCTTTTGCTCAGTCTCTAAGATGCTTTTCCTTGTCCTGTCCTCCCTATCCTCACTGAGCACTTACTCTGGGCCACGAGGCCCTGCCCACATCGAGCCTGCAGCAGGTGGAGAGGGTGCAGGGAATGCCTGCAGAGAGCAGCAGGCAGAGAGTGACCGATGGGGCAGGCGCGCATGTCCAGCAGCCTCCCCTCGTGCAGAGGACCCGTCTTCATTGTTTACCGGCAACCGTGTGAGGGCCGCCAGGTCCAGGGCCAACTCTGGGGTGTGGCGTTTTCCATAAAGCCGGGGGAAGGGAAGCCCCTTTGTTCTGAGAGCAGGACTTTCCTGCTCTTTCTGTGTTAAAATGACCTTTTCTCTGGGATGTTGATGTCTAAGGAGGTCTTTTTTTTTTTAAGATTTATTTTATTTTTGCATACAAGCTGGGGTGCAGGCCAGAGGTGTGAGGCAGTGAGAGGGTTCGCCAGAGACAGAGTGGGGAGCAGAACAGGCAGATCGACCAAAATACGCTGCTGAGGGGAGCAGCGGGCGAGACAGCAGAGGCCCTCCGTGCCGCGTGGGAATCTCCCCGGCCGGGCATAGAGCTCGCGCCGCAGCCCCTGGCAGCTCCACAGCGCTGCATTAACCTGTTGCGCCACCAGGGAGGCCCAGGAGGTCTTTTTTTTTTTTATATAGTATTTCAGTAACACTAGATTGATTTACGTAATGTTTTTTGGGTTGACAGGTGGGTTGGTTTTACTTTGCTTTTGAAATTTTACTGGCCCAGAAGGTCCTATGCCTGGGAGGGCCTGAGTCAGCTTATTTGGGGTAGGGAGTGCTCATCTTAATTAGTATTAGCAACAATTCTGTGAAACAGACATTGTCTCCAGGGCAGGGATGAGAAAATGGGGTACAGAGAGGCGCTTCCCCTGAGTTCCTAATGGCAAAAGCAAGTACCAAGCCCTGTTCTAAGTTACCCCCAGGCTCTCCGCTGCCTCCCTGCCCCGGGCCAAGAGAGCTCAGGTTGGTCAAGATTGGTGGGCCTAGCTGGACGTCTTGCAGCCTGGGCCAGGAGGCTCGGGGCTCCCTCTCTAGGCCCCGGGAGGCCCAGTCACCCCTTAGCTAAATGGTGCTAACTCACGGGGAGAGGGCTCGGCTCTTCAGGCCCAATGCATTTAGTGTTGGTCCGGCCCTCACACCCAGCCAGAAGTGGGGCCCCTCCCGCAGTCACGCCTGGCACCCTTCCCAGTCCCTCATCAATGGCAGCAGGAGAGTTGATGCAGGTGGTTTCACCTCAGCAAAGGGAGACGCTGAGGAGCCTCTCACACGTCTCTAAATGGCAGCCCACACTGGCAAGCTCTTGGGGCGACATCCCTGCTCCCACCCGCGCATCCCCACTCCTTGTCAGGCCAGCGCTCCGCCTTGCCCCTGCCGTGCAGGGGGGCTAATGGCCTGTGTTTTGGTGAGTAAGCACTTTGCGGGTTTTGTGAAGTGACGTTGCTGGTTTGGCCGCTTCTGTGGGGACAGTGGCCTGGTGAGGGATGGCTCGGGCTCTGCTTGGTCGGGGGTCTGTGCCTTCCTCGTTCCCTTCTCAGGGCCTCTTTCCTTTCTCTGCTGCTCTCGGAGAACTCGGGTCATCTGGCCCAAGCCCGCAGGAACAAATCTATAACTAAAATGGCATCAGACTCATTTCTGAATAAAACGTTTCCCCTTTGGATCTTGAACAATGTAGGAATTTGAGACAAGGACAGAGTTGGGTGTGGGCGGCAGGAAGGCTTGTCCCAGTTCTAGGCTTGTGCTCTCAGGAGTTGATGTGCGGTGGATAGTGGGTTCCTGAGAAGCAGGTCCCCCTCTTGGAGCTGGGGTGTCCATCCCCCACATGACCACTGGGCTTTGTAGCTGGAGCTCATCGGAGACCACTGACTTCCGGCAGTAGTGACCCAATGCCACCACCTAGAACTCTGAGGGGCCACTTCACAACTTGTCCCTGGGGAGTTCCCGATCACACCTCGTGGCAGGCCATGTGCACTGTCCTCTGTCACAGCAGGAGAAACTGAGCCTGGTATAAGCAGGTGGGGAAGAAAACAGCTGCCTTCCTCTCCAGGGTCGCAATGTGGGATGTGTGTACGGATAATTCAGGCTAATGAATACCTGTGTTTATATGCATGTGTGTGTGTGTGTGTGCGCGCGCGCGCGCGCTCATAAAGCAGAATACGTAGTACTCGGCAGATAGGAAGGAGCCAGCACATCTTGGCCCCTGACTGGCATAATGTCCCTTCTAGGCCTCACAGCTAGGCACTGGCAGATGTCTTGAGTCTCTTTTTCTCGCCATCATTTTATTACTAGTCTTTGTTTTTTACTGAATCTCCTCAGAGCAAGTTGCTCCCTCCAAAGTTGTTCCCAGATGACTCTAAATAGAAGAAGTCAGTATTGACCTGAATGTCCTTGGAAGGCACCGACTCTGATCCGCACTGGTGCAGAAGCACTGGGCCTTCTCAGCCCACCTCACAACACCCGTGGGTGGTGCTGGGGCGCCAGGTGTGCACCAGGCACCGTGCTGGGCACTCACATGGGTTGTCTCACTCAGTGCTGACAGCAGCCTTGCAGGAGGGCTTTTGCCTTGTTCCCCATTTATGGATGAGGAGACTGGGATGCAGAGGGGTTGACTGGCTGTGCCAGGCTGCCGATAAGAGGCAGAACTGAGCTCCCAAGCCCAAGCTTTCTGTCGCTCGGGCACGCATGTCCTGGGGTCTCCCACATAGGCGCACCTTCCCTGTGCCCCTCTCGGGGGCCATGCACCATGGTGTCAGCCCTCTGTTCGGCCACCCCATGTGCTTTCAGAGGATGGAACTCTGGCCCCCCCGTGGGGCATCTCCTATATCCCAGAATCCTCTTTGGGCTCTTTCTCCCTGTTTGTAAAATGAGCATGTCAGGTACATCAGCACCACAATGTTCCAGAACTAGAAGCTTCTATCCATGGAACCTGACCTCTTTTATTCTTAGTTTCTCTCGGAGGACATAGAAGCCACCGGGCTTGTGTGACATAGGGTTGGGAAGAGCTCATGAGAATGCAAGAGGCGCCTAGCACAGTGCCTGGGACATAGAGTGCTTTGTACTTGCCACAGAAAAGAGGTGTTCTGTGCTATGGAGACACTTGTCAGATACTCGTGGGGGTTCCAAGACACGCTCCCTGTCCTCCATGACCCTCACATCCATCTGAGGAAGCTGAAAGAGTCCCCCTGGCCTTGGGGGGCTCGTGGGGGACAGCACACGCCAGCCTGCCTGGTGTCCAAGAGGCGTCAACATTTCTCTCTGCTAAACTAAGTTCCCACTCCCTCCCCCCGAAACTCAATGAGGACAAACTCAAGGTTCTAGGTCAGTGGGAACCAAAAGGGAGGGGAGGGAGGCGAGACAGGGAAAGGAGGGAGGTGGAATGAGTGTTGTTGAGATGAGCCACAAGAGACGTGAGTGGTTCGAGAAAGCAAAGTCACCCGACTCCGACGAGCCCGTTGGGTTGAAGGTCGCCCCTCAGTGTTGAGTTAGAGTCCAGATGGCATAGAAAGAGAAATTTCATTCTAGAAGTGGGAAGCCTTTGATTTGGGGCCTCAAGGACAAATCAGTTTGGAACAGAACTAGATCTCTGGTTGCCAGAGATTGGCCCTACAGAAAGGTGGGGTCCTTCACACACGCTGTCACCTGTGTGTGCGCGGGTGTTTGTTCACCTGACCACAGCGCCCTCATGCCCCTCGGGAAGGTCCGAGCAGCCCCGCACACAGTGTGGAGAGCAGGTGGGACTGGATGCCCCCCCACTGGCCTTCTCAGCCAGGCGTGCGTGCGCTGCCCAGGGTGAGTGTGGCGGCGCCTCAGTCACGCGCGCCCGCTCTGGCCAGGCAGGTGAGCAGACCGCTGGCTGAGGGCAGCGATCGCCTGGTGGAGTGGAGACACCAGGCCGGCGTCTCCACGGGACGCCAAGTACTCACTCTCTCCAAGAGTCATTTCCACAAAACCCACAGCTCGGCTCTGCTTGCTCTGCCGCCGTCTTGACGATAATCTGTTTTGTTCTGCGCCTCTTCACAACCCGTCTGTCCCCAGCAAGCACTTACCAGTTTGACTCCAGAGAAGGATTTGATTCCCTCAATCAGGTACCTGCTTTTGCTGCAAAACAAGCCTTGGGCCCTGCCGCTCAGGGTAACCTAAGAAGTAGACGGCGGGGGGCAAATACACCCATCTTACTGATGAAGACACGGCCCCAAGAGAGGAACCTCAGAGAGCAGAACCTCATGGGTGATCTGGACTCAGTGAGCCTGTCACCTGGGTGACCCCACAGCCCACTTGAGCTTCTGGTCGACTCCCTCGTTAGTGTGACCCCGCATTGTCTCTGAGGCTTGGCTCGCCTCCCCTGCCCCCTGGAACCTGAACCTCCATCCTGCCTGTCTTCAGGATGAACTCACAGCAGCAGAGACTCAGCCGTCGTCTTGGCTTTGTCATTGTACGAATGAAATACCTGCCCAGGGACAGTGATGGGGAACTTGTCATTCACTCAGTCATTGTGGCCTCTGCTGTGGCCATCATTGCTCCAAACCTGCCCCAAAGAGCAGGACCTGACCCAGCCATGTCAGCCCCATTTCCTTAGAAATCGCCTTCGGAGCCTGGGTCCCATCGCCCCCAAATCGCCAGACCAGGGAAATCTTCATCTTGATGTCCATCTAAGCAAATAGCATAGAGTGCCAGGCCCAGAGTGGGTACTATACTAGATCGTTGTTGGGTGAGACAACTAACTGAGGAGTCCTTTGGGGGTGGTCTTTACTAGAACCCTTTCAGTTGCTGGTGGCTGAATCATAACACAAACTAAGCGAAAAGTGAATTTATTGGCTCATACAGCTGAGGGCCCAAAAGAGCTGAATCCAGAGGCTCAAGTCATATTAAGAAAGCTGTTTCCCTCTCCTCTCCAGCTTCCGGGCTTGGCTGTGTTCTCAGGGGTTCTCTAGTTGTGCTAGAGCCTGTGGCCCCTGCAGTTACGGGTTGAAGAGGCTCTTGCAGCCCGTTTAGCAGCTTAGACATAAAACAGTCTCCCCACTCCCCTGTCCTTGAAGAAAATCTCATGGGAGGACTGGGATTGGCCCAGCTTAGGTCATGTGATCTCAGCTGAGCCCAATCACTGTGGACAGAGCACTGGGCTGCTGTGATTGGCCAGGGCTGGTATAATGACTGGCAGCTTTACCCAAGCTCCATAGGACAAGGCAGGGACCCTGCCGTGATGGAGATTGGGGCTCAGACCAGGCGGTGCTCACTGCTGTGCGGATGAGGTTTCCAGAGAGGGCAAAAAGTCAGTAGGACAGTCTAATAAAGATTATACATCAGTGATAAAGCTTTGGGTCAAAATGAAAACTGAAGTAAGGAGATCTATTTTCTAGGATGACTCACCACCAACCTGGAAAGTGGCTGCAGGCTAGTCTGCCGCTTCTCCTGCAGATGGCTCCCGTGGCAGAGAACCTTGAGGCTGGGGTTGCCCCTGCCCCACCCTGAGAGATGGGCAAAGCCATGAAGTCACTGAAACTGACACCAGTTCTGTCTTCCCAGCCCAAGAGGAGTTCCCACCATCACAGTTCCTTCGCGCCTCTGCCCTCCCATCCTGCCTGTGCCCCTTTCTCTGACCCAGCCTGGGGTTGGAGAGCATGGCCACCAGCACAGGCCCTGTGGCCTCAAGCACCTGGCTTCTCAGCCACGACCAACCCTGAGTGTTTGAACCACTCTGGGTCTCAGTTTTCACATCTGCGAAATGGGCCTAACGGCTACCTCGCTGGCAGGGGCCTCATGAAGTCACACAAGGCTGTGGACATGAAGGGCAGCGGCAGCAGAGCCTCCACGGGCCTCTGCGTGGTCTTGATTGGTGACCGTGTGCACTCTGTGCTCCTCTTGTAGAGTGTCAGCTCTAGCGCGAGGGCTGATGGGCTTGGGCCAGGGCAGAATGGTGCACACGCAGAGAGTGGGGCGGCCTCCCGATCTGGTCCTCCTCCCAGTTGCACAGCTGCTTCCTACCAGGTGTGCTGTGTTGCCCTGTCAGCACCCACTGGGCCCACAGCCGGCTTTGGGAGCCGCCCCCCCCTTCCTTCTCCAACTAATGGCCACTCAGTGCCTGCTCTAACTGGGACCCAGAACAGAGAATTCTGGAATGTCTTGTGCTTCTCTTAGTCACCCAACCCCCGCTCCCCAGCCAGCCCTGCTCCTGCCCCAGTTGGAACTCCTCGTATTCGGAGTCCACAGGACTCCCTCACCCCAATCTGTCCTTGCCACGGACTTCCCAGCAGCTGCTCTATTCTTCCAGAAAGCTCGGGTTTACAGTATTAATTTAAAAGGCAGGTTATACTTCCTGGGCATTTCCCATGGTACACATTACCTCTCCTGACTTACCTAAGCGTCACAGCAGTGCTACAAGGTGGGTGCTATTGTCATCTTCATTCTACAGGCAAAGGAACTGAGGTACAGAGAAATTAAGTAACTTACCCAAGGTCACACAGGCAGTGAGTGGGGAAAGCTGGGATTTGAACCCAAGTGTGTCTGTTCCAAAGCCCATATATTCTGGGCCAGGAACTGATGTGAAACCTCACAGATTCATACTTCCCATGTTAGGTTTTCTTCTTGGGGCCTAAGGTAATACATGCATTTAAATGGAATCCGCATTAGGTGCAGGACAAAGATTTCAGCCCATTTGGTGGAGACAGATGGAAGGTTCTTCGTGACAAACCTTTGTAAGGCATGGATGGGAATCCCACATCCCTGACACCCACCAGTGATCATTATGGAATCAGAGTGATTTGTTGAAAGAACATGGAATCCAGAAGTGGAGTCCTAATGAACTCCTACTCATCCCTCAGGACCCAGCTTCAATACCTCCGCCTCAAGGAAGTCTTCCTTGACTGCCTCAGGCATCTCTGGTCACCCTATACTGACCAGTTATTGTCCACTCATCTAACTAGTGCTCTCTGGCCACTCACTCTGTGCCTGGAGATGAGAAGTTTTCTGTAGCAAGCTGCAAATTCTCAAACACAGGGACCAGATTAGCAGGCTAGTTTGCAGGCTTGGGAGCCAGACTGGGGTCCTTCTGCTGGTTCCCCCTCTTACTGGTAATATGACTTCAGGCAAATTCCCCAACTTTGATAAGCCTCTGTTTCCTTCTCTGTCAAGGGAGCCTAAACAAATGGCTTGCCTTTGAGTGTGGTTGTAGAGCTTGTGAGTTACTCTCTGAATCTCAGAGGCACCTAATCACTGTGGCTGGGTGGCTGGTGGTTCACATCTCAGTGGTTATGGAGACTGTGTCTCCTCTTTGTATCTTGAGGACCGAGCGCAGTGCCTGCACCCAGAGGCGCCCAGGCGTGTTTGTGTGAACAGGAGAGCGACTGTGTTGGACATGTCGCTTCTGCCTCCCCGCTGTCGTGAGGATTGGTGGGAATGCCCGTGCCTTGGACATGGGACACACCCTGCACAGCGGAGGGATTGTGGTGGTGGTGGCCACAGGGACAGAGGACCCTATGGGGAGACCACACAGTCTGGGGCGTGGCCACACAGTGGGCTGGGAAGGCTGTAGGTATCTGCCCCCCCCAGACATCCGAGCCGCGGGACCAGCCTCAGACAGGTCCTGAGAACACCCTCGGTTCTCCGGGAAGCCGGCACCTTCCCAGGAGCTCTGCTGCGGAAGAAGGTGAGAAAAACAGTTTCCCCTAATCAATGAGAAAGAATTAGCACACTCCCCCGTTCCTCGCATGTGGGGGGGGCACACAGTGACACCTAGGGGGGCTGCCCCACAGGTCATAGCCTCTGGCTGGCACGTTGAGGATGAATTCCAGTCCCCTCTTTCTGGATGAGAAGTGGATAACCTGCCCGAGGTGGCACCACTGGCAAGAGCCAGAGCTGGGGCTCACGGCCGTGCGTCCCTGCAAGATTGGGGGTAGCTTGAAGAACTCGATGAAGATGGAAATCCCACAGGAGCAGTTCTCAGCTGCCCTGTGACACCCCTTAAGCCAACCTGCTGGTCCCCCTGTCTCCAGAATCCTCAGAGACCTTGGATTCCGACAGCATCAGGGAACAGAGACCTGCTTGTGAGGCACCTCGTTTACTGATGGCAAAGCAGGGCTCTGAGGGGGCAGTGACCTCCGCTGGGGACACAGAGCACATTGGTGGTTGGAGATGGCATTCTTTGGTGCAAGGGATTGTCAAGAATTTCTTTTCAAGAACCATGACAGGATCTGACAGAGCTGTGAAACTCACGCCATTCATTTGTTCGTTCGTTCATTCACTCAGCTAATGTTTCTCGTGCACCTACTATGGGTACTAGGGCGCCAACAAGGAACAAATCAAATATCCCTCAAGGGGCTGACTTGCCACAAACATTCATTTGTGCGCCGTGTGTCATGCGCCAAGTGCTTGGCACTAGCTTCAGGAATAAAACAGTGTCATCAAAACCTGCTGCTCACTTCTCCACCCCACCTGGCATACTCTGGGGGTACTGCACTCCCAAATTTGGGGTGTGTTACTCTCAGGCATCTTTTCACACTCCCAGTACATGTGCATTTTTTTTAAAGGTTTGTTTAATGCATACAAGCTGGGGTGCAGGCTGGAGGTATGGGGGAAGGTGAGAGGATTCACCAGAGACAGCGGGGAGCAGAATTGGCAAATCGACCGAAATACACTGCTGAGGGAGCAGCCGGGAGGCAGGAGAGGTCTGCCGCACCATGTGGGAATCTCCCCGGCCGGGCGTCGAACTCGCACCGCAGCCGCCAACAGCTCCACAGCACCGCACTAACCTGTTGTGCCACCAGGGAGGCCCACGTGTATGTGTTTTAAGCCGCCCATCAGTGACGTCACGCTGTCCGTAGCTTTCTGCAACTCTGTTGCTTGAGGCTGTGGTCGCGTTAGTGCGTGAGGCTGTCGCTAATCATCACGGGTGGCTGCCGGGCAGCGTGCCCATCTGCCCTCCTGCAGGCGCACTGTCCCGAAGCTGCATGGACAGTCCCACGTCCACCACGAGAGGGTCCCTCTCCCCTTGAGTGTTTGACCTTGTTCTCGTCCCCTCTGGGTTGTGCCCCAGTTGGACAGGAACTGGAAGCCATGATCATCTCCCCTTTGCTTATGTGACTCGGTGGTTCCAAGCACTCCCCCCGTGAGGCTCAGGAGAGCCATGACGAGGGGGGCAGGGTGCTGGTGGCCTCCCCTGGCGGGAGCATCCTGCCAGCACCTTCAGGCCTACTCTGGGCTCCCAGCTGGGGGGGCTGGGGGGCGAACATGGGGGCGTGAGGACACAGTGTGGAGCAGACTTCCCCATGGAGACCCGGTCCTGGACACTTAGGAAGGGAGTCAGATATCCACGGTAGACCTTGTGTCTGCGTGTGTCTGTGTGTGCACGCGAGCGTGAGATGGTGTGTGATTCTCTTAGACGTTGTCATGACACGGGGTGTTGCTCTTCAGTGGCTGCACAGGGAATCGCCACAAACGCAGTGACTTCAGAGGACACACGGGAAGGGCATCTGAGCCCACCCTGCCACCTCGTTCCAACACGGTGTCTTCTGGTCTCTCTCCATCTCCAAAGACTTTGGTTTGTGTCTTCTTCAAGAAAATCCCACTGAAATTAGAGGTTGGTGTGGGGACGCCTGAGCCCCGAGCTACCTGGATACACCCCGTGTGGCTCTGGCCTGCGTTTGAGGCTAGCCCTTTCCAGCACGGGGTTCCAGAGCTGCCTTCGCCGTTTGCTAAGCTGAGTCTGTCCAGGCAACTGACGTGAACTTGGGAAACAAAAGCTGGGCTGACAGTGTCTGTGGGAAACGCGCCAGCATGTTCACCTGGCAGTCCGCCGTGTCTAGGTCCTCACAAGGTGCCTGCGTGGACACCACCACCCTAGCTTTTAGGGGAGGAAACTGAGGCTCGGGGAGGAGCCACGACTGGCCGTGTCAGAATTGCGGCACGTGGCAGAGGCTCTGTGCATCCCGGCCTTGAACGTCCACCGGGGGTTCTGGGAATACTCCTGGGAGAGTCCTTCCTGTCCACTGTGAACCCCGGGAACTTCAGCATGGATCCCCCTGGGTTGAGCACTTGAATCAAAGGCCCCTCTGTTATTAGACTTTGCTTCAGCCAAGGCATTTCCGTCCAGGGGCAGGATCCGTGCTAATGAAAACAAGTGTCATTTTACGTGATTTCCGTAAATCTGGTAGTGACCTTTCTGTAAGTCTGGTGTGACCTGGTGATCTGGGTCTGCGTGCCCTGGTCACACCGTCACTCGCTGACCAGTTAACTGCAGTGACTGCGCCTGGGCCCAGGCCAGGGGTCCTGCTCCAAGGGATGGGACCGCATGAATAATGATTAATCCAGCCGCCCTGTGCCAGAAGCCAGGCTGGCTCTTGACACAGGCCGCTGGGCCGGGAATCCTAGAAAGAACAGGAACTGGGAGACACCTGGGCTTTCCAGACAGCTGACTAAACCAGTTGTTAACCAAACTTCGCCCCCCCGCCTGACCTTTCCCCAGGCGCCACACTCTCCCTCCACGTCATCAGAGCGAGTAGCCAAAATCCAGCGCCCTGTGACACCCGGCCGCCTCTCCTGCACCTGCCGGCTCCCTGTGGGGTTGGAAACTGGAGGGCCAGAGGCTGGGAAGCAGGTTGACCTGTGTTTTGGGGTCTTGTTTGTGGGGGGTTCTCTCAGCAGAAGCCTGACCTGTGCTTTTAGCCGGGGTGGGGGGCGAGTGATCGTGAAGGGTCGCCAAAGGGCTGTAGGAGCTAAAGCCGCCTTGTCAGGTGTTCGCTCGGCCGGCACGCTGCTTCAAATCAAGGTTGCTTTGCTCTGAGGCAGATACAGACATTTGCACAAGTAGTGCAGTGTAACTCGGGACCTCTGCCACAGAGCATGTCCCAGGGGTCCCAGCACCTCCAGTTTCTCCATGACTCAGGGTTCATGGGAATGTCACGTCAAGGGGATGTCTTCGGGAGGATGTGTTTTCCCACTGGAAAGGGGCCCTCCAAAGCCAGCAGAGCCCCAGGGTTTCCCGTATTAGCTAAGCAGATGCCCCACACTGGGTGTCCTGTGGGCAGCACCCCAAGCCCCTCCTCTCCCCTGGAGGAGGGGGCGAGCATTCTGGAATCAGCCTGTCCAAACAAGGTGCACCTGCAGGCTGCCCAAGAGCTGTGTGGGTGCCGCCGGGGGCTCCAGTCACCGCAGCACCTCAGCAGGGCTTCCTGGGGCTCGGAATTTGGGGGCTCAAAGGGGCTGACGGACCTGCTGAGTCAGAATCTTCACAGCAAATCCCCAGGGGACAGGCGCACACAGAAGCTTGAGCGGCAAGTGGACTAGTTCGTACTTCCTCACTGTATATACTGGAAACTGTGGCAGAGAGAGGGCCACAGATCACAGAACAAGTTAGTTGGGCTGAAGCCGGTTCTTCAGCCTCCTGCTCTCCGTCGTCTGTCCCCCACTAGCATGCTGCATGCCCAGTGTGCATTCTGCCAAGTTGGGTTTGCTGGGAGGAGGGGCGGAGCCTGAATTCTTAGGGCATCTCTAGGGCAGCCTGCTTGAGCTGGCCTGCTGGCCACACCTGCCCCCAGAGGGGAACTGTGAGAAATGGGACGTAGGACAAGCTGGAACCTTTGAGTGGAAGGAAGCTCACAGGTTGCTGCTCTGCCACCCGGTGTAGATAACTCTGTTGCGACTCCCTGCATCCAGGCCAGCCAGCTCTGATGGGTGCTGCAGTGACAGAGAAGTGAAGCCAACACCTCACTGGAGACCCTTTCCCAGCACCTGGCTGAGAAACACTAAGTGTATTGTATTCAGTGAACTCATATCCAGTGTTAGGTATGATCCTTCTGTGGCTTGCACCTGCCAGTTCTGCTTCTCCTCCCTCGAGTAGCTTAGAAATGTCTAGTCCCCCTTTGACAAGAGTCCTTTAGACATTTAAAGTAACAGGAGTTCCTTAAACTGCCCTGTTTTCTTACTTTTAATTTATTCTTTGGGTAAAATGATTTTAGATGCCCCCCCATCCCTGCCACCCTAAACCACCGTCTCAACTGTTATCTTCAGAGTTATAGCTGCCTACCGATATCCCCTTAAAGGGAGTAGAATCTCACTCGCTGAGGTTTGCCTGGTCCATCGAAAAGAGGCACCATCACCTCTTGATTACATGGTCTAACTCTTTTAATGCAACCTCATTTTGGATTTTTTTTAGTGGGATTGGCTTTTTTATTTTAAGCAACCACACTATTTTCTCATATTAACTCTGTCAAATGTGCCTCTGTCAAATCTTTCGCATAAAAACTACTACCAAGCAAATCCCCCGCTGATTTGTTCTTAATTTTCTGAGTCCAGATGCCTGACTTTCATCTATCCTTGAATATCATGCTCTCTCCGTCTGGCCCAGTATTTCTGCCAGTTGGGATAATTTTGGCTCTTGTGTCGTTTACCTTGTGAATTAGTCATTGCATCCAGCTGGCCTGCCCTCTTCCAACCCTCCAGCATTTATTGAGCACCTACTGAGCACTCAGGGTCAGAGTGAGAGGCTAAAAGTGACTCATTCCCTGTCTCTCAGGGGGTTTACAGCCTGCTTATAAAATGAGGGCCCATCTCTAAAGCGGGGGGCGGGGGATAAGGGAGTGTACACCAAGGCCAAGTCTGCGCGAGTTCTTGTCCAGAGAGGTCTATGACTCCCTCGTATCACAGCTGCCTGGAGAGTGTCCAAAACACAGGCACTGGGACACACTCAGCTCACTGACCTGGAGTCTGGGGGAGGGGTCCAGACCCTCTCCTCTAGCCCCCCAAGTGATTTTGCCACAAGCCAGAGTCTGCGGTCGCAGTTGAGGTGCAGGGGAAGTGAGCCTTGGACCCTGGGGCCAGGGAGGAGCTGGGAGAAGAGAAGGGAAGGGGGCGCCTCCAGGTGCAGAACAAGAATGGGGCTAGGCTGCAGGCTGGAGGGGGCCTCCAGGATGGGGAGAGGGTGGGAGGGAGGACGTGGCTGCAGGCTGGGCCTCTCTGAGCCACTGCCCCTCAGATGGGCTTTGGTCGAATATGCGCTCAGTGCAGCTGGGGTCCCCAACTGAGTCCTCTTTTGGGTGAGAAGAATAAAGCACTTGGCAAATAGCTCCACACCCTGGTCTCGAGCGCCCTGGCTTCCCACAAGTTCTGGTGTCCGGTGTTGGAGACTCGCCTCCTGGGGCAGAGTTTTAGTTCAGCCGCTCTGCCATTCACGGTGTGCGGCTCAAGGCAGCCCCCAAGCTCTCCTCGGGTGCCATGAGCCGTCATGTTCCACGGGACACACCGGTGCCGCCGCATGCGAGCACTGTTTTGGGAGCTGGGGTTACTGTAGGAAGAAGCAGACAGGGAGCCCTCCTCCAAGGGAGGCAGCTTCTTCCAGGGACAGACAGCAGACAGCATGTGGCTACAGCCAGGTGGCATGGAGAGCAGCTAACATAGAACCAAGGGACCAGGAGTCTGGGGTGGAGAAGGGCGTTTTTTAACAGGGAATCAGTGAAGGTGACATTTGAGCGAAAACTTGAAGAAGGTGAGAAAGGAAGTCATGAGGGTAACTGGGAAGAGCCTTCTAAGACCAGGAACAACCAGTACAAAGGCCCTGTGGCGCAGGCACAAAGCGTTAGGGCCAGTTTAATGTGATATAGCACCTAGTATGGGATTTAATTTGATTAATTTAACAAGTGCCCTTGTTAGTATTGGTGTTCCTGCCCGAGCCCTGGAGGACGCTTCTGAGGCGCGTGGCGGTTAGGGGTTGGCCCAGGAGTTGAATCAGTTTGGGACTGAATCCCAACTCTGCAGTTCTCAAGCGGTGTGATCATGGCTGAGTCACTTAACCTCTCTGAACTTCCACCCAGCAGTGGTAACAGTGAGAGCTATTGTGCAGTTTGTCACAGGATCAAGGCACAGCGGTGTGGAGTTGACCCTAAGGTGCAGGGGTCTTTGAGCTGTGGTGAGCCCCAAAAGTTGTCTCCCTCATGCTACACCCCTGTCCTGCCTGCTCCCCCAAGGTAACGGGCACCCGGAGGCTGGGAGCCAGGTGGGCCCCCACAGCCACCACCAGGGCCTGCGACTCGCGCACCAGTGCGGCCGTTCCTTTTAAAAACGAAACAGCAGCCCTCGGTTTGCAAGCACGTCACTCCGAGCTCTCCTCCCTCCAGCGGGTGTAGCAGTTGTTTATTCTGCACCATGAGGAAGGGAGTTTGGAATTTACCCGGAGGAAGGACGAGAATGGAGGGTCCTGAGCGGCTGGTTCTGGCCGCCCATCCCATCAGCGCTCCCTCGTCTGCTTCCTTCCGGGTGTTGCTCCTGGTCAGACAGGGCGAGGGTCTGGGTTTGATTTGGGGCACTTGTCAACTCAGCAGGGGTTTCCCGAGTCCCACCATAGTCTATGGAACAGGTCGACTTCGCCCACCCGCTCAGCTCACCCGCTGACCAAAGCCCGGTGGACGGTGGACATCCTGCCGTGGCGGAGCCGAGCGGCCCGGTGGTGTGGCCCTCCTGGGGCGGAGCGCAGCCCAGGCTGACAAACCAGGGCATGCTTGGAACCGCCTCTCCTGCTGCCCTGTTTCAGAAGGATTTATGCTAAGAGAGGTTGACCTCAGGAACCCACCTGGACCCCCCAGCCCCGGAGATGCCTCTGAATCACCCAAAGGCATCAGGCCATGGTGTCCGAGAACAGATCCAGCTCTGAGTTAGAGGCCCAGACCGAAACGCCCCCTGCCACGGACCAGCTGGGTGCCCTGACCCGGTGGCTGTGCCTCTCTGCCTCAGTTTTCTCACCTATAAAATGGAGGAGAACAGCTAACTTCTCCAGCTGGACACTCTAGACAAGGTCCAGCGAAGAGTAGGTGTTAGTAGGAACCACCTCTGCCCAGTCCTTCATTTTCAGGTGGGGAAACTGAGGCCTGGGAGCGGAAAGGGTCTGCCCGAGGACATAGCTCTGAGAGGCCACGCTGGGTCTTCAGGGCCCGTCTTGCTGGAGCCCCGGTGAGGGTGGGGAGCCTCCCTGGATCCTCGTGGTGTCTAAAGGGGTGGAAGAAACAGTCCCCGTTGCCTGGTAACCCCACTTCAGTGGGAAGCCTGGAAAACATCAGGTGGTGGAATTTTAAAGCTCAGAGAGTAGGACGGGCAGAACTCTGTGTTCCTGCAGGGGTGAGACTCCCCTCCCAGCCCGCCATCCCCACCAGCTCCACAGAAAAGCATGTCTGGGGGATGAAGGCCTGTGCCCCTCACCTACATGGGCTCTCTGGGGCCCCCCAGCCCCCCAGCGGGGAGCTCTTCAGGAAGTGAAGTCCTAGCTATCTGCCACCTGCTCCTTCTCTGGGTTCCCACCAGGGCATCTGGGGAAGTGCTGAGAAGAGAGACGGGCCCAGGTCTTCCCTGTGTGGTGTGGGCGGGGCGGGGAGGACTGCTACACAGTGTGGTTTCCTAGTGAACAGGAGGCCACGGGCCTGTGAGCCAGTAGAGGCAGCTCTGTCTACCCTGGCCCGGAGGGCTTCCTGCAAGAGGGAGCATTGGGAGGACCCCAGAGGGTCTCAGTGGGAAGGATGCGCGGAATGGAAGGCACTGGGCCTGGACTGCAGCCCTGTGCAGAGCAACCCATGTCGGGGGTCGGGGAGCAGGGAGAAGCATGGCGACGTCCCGGGGTCAGAGGAGCAAGGGCGTGCGTCCAGCACCGAGCACGCCGTGTTTGCTCCCCCCGGCCCTCTGGCCTCCCTCTCAGTGGCCGCCAAGTCTGCTCTTAGACGCAGCAGGGGTGAGGGTGGGGCGGGGAGACAGGCACAGGGTGGAGAAGCGCTGACCCACCAAACCCCTTGGGCACTTCTAAGGAAGTGTTTTTGCGAACCTAGTTGGGAACCTGGCTCCCGGCCAGGGGTGCAGTGTGAGCTGGAAAGCTCTCAGTGGGCAAACTGGATTCTCTCCCTGCCCTGTCCCGGACTTCTGAAAACTGAAAGCAATCCCTTAAGCATACCTGACTTTTGCTTGCTTGCTTTAGGAAGTGGAGAGCAAGGGGTGCAGCTTTCAAGGGTTCTTAGATGTTGAGCAGAGGCCCCCAGGATGGGGAGGACTCAGCCAAGCCAAGGGGAGAATGCAGAGCCAGCGTGGCCAGCCTGTGCAAAGGGCCTGTGGCCCAGCGGAGAGAGGAGTGCGGGGAGCGGGCTGAGGTGGGTGGGGCCAGGCCTGGCACCGCAGGCGCAGATGGGGTTTGTTCTTTGTCCCAAAGTAGAGGCCGGTTTCAGGGGCATCAAAAGTGGAGTCTGGGGAGCAGGTCAAGAGCGGAGACAGACCCATTTGCAGTCCAGAAAGATCCGATGCGACAGGGCTGAGTGGACGGGGCGGAGGGGGGGAGTGGCTCCAGGCGCATGAGGGCGGTGGAGGTGAGAGCGGCGCCCCTGCCCTGAGAGCCAGTGGGTGCCAGCGCCAGGGCTCAGGGATGCGTGACGGGCCGGCTCCCGGCGACTCTAGGTCAGGCGTTTGGGCCGTTGCTTCCAGATGGGGGAGACTGAAAGGAGACTTGAATTTGTGGGGGAAAGATGAACTTTCTTCTCCCCCAAATTTGGCTGAGGTGGCCTTCTCCATTTCCTTCCCTTTCCCAAGGCACCGGGACACCAAATACCTTTGCTTGTGTGACTCCAGCCATCTTTTATCATCTCTCTTACCTCTGAGTAAAAGCCAATTAAAAATGTGCCCAACAGACCAAGGTCCGAGGCTCACAAAAGAGTTTTGGTGAAATAGGATTAGTCCCTAAGTCCCAGCAAAGCCTGTGGGGTCACGCCAGGTGCCGGGGTGGGGGTGGGGTGGTGCAGCCTGAGAGAAGCCTAGCCCCATGGCGGGGCTCAGAGGCGTCCCCGACAGACAGACACACTGTGGCCCCCGCACCCTCTGTCAGCAGGGCGCTTGGCCTGAGTGAACAGCTGGGCTGCCTGGAGTTGGGGCCAGGAGAGGGTTTTGCTTTGGGAGTGAGGGCACGTGCAGGGTGTGGGCCTCCTTGGGGACCCCAGAAGCTGCTCTGTTAAGGACACGTCAAGGCCTCCCAGCCCTGGCCCCAGGGGGACTTCTGAGGCGGCGTGGCTTGGAGGGTGTGGGCATGGAGCAAAACAGCATGTGGGCAGGGCTAACATGGAGATCAGTTTCCAAATAAGGTCAGAGGAGGGCACCAAGCTATACCATGTGGGATCAGGATAGATGGTGTGTGGCTGCCACAGCACAGGTACAAGCACAGGTGGGATTTTCCCGTCGAGGACAGTGGCGATGGCATGTCGGGAGAGGGAACAGCATGTGCAAAGGCCCAGGACTGAGAAAGACACTGCTTGTGGGGAAGCACTGATGCCCCCTCTCCATTCTCATCTTGTCTCACCTCCTGGTTGCCTCCCTGCTTCTGCCCTGACCCACCGAGAAGAAGGCAGGGTTATCCTTTGAAAATACAAATCTCACCATGATTCACTGAGCTGCCTTGAAAAAAAAAAAGCCTGCAGTGACTTTCTTGTCCACATCCAGCCGGCCCTGGCGATCTGGCCTGGCCAGCCCCTGCCCTCGTCTCTGCCTTCCCCACACTCGCCCACCCGTTCCTGCCGCCCTGGCCCTTTCTGTTCTCTGAACACTAGTCCCTTGTTCCTGCCCAGGGCCTTTGCACTTGCTGTGCTTTCCTTCTGAAGGAAGAAATTCTCTTCCTCTAGCTTTCACAGGTCAGGCTTCTTCTAGTTCTTGAGGCCCAGATGTGCCCTGCCTTAGAGAAGCCACAGCCTGGCACATGCCATGGGGAACCGTTCGTAACAGCCACCCTCAGGGACTTCGGCCTCACTCCCACCTCGCCTCTGGGATGTCAGCTGTCCGTGGGCGGGGACTTTGTCTCCCTTCCCTCTTTGTCCCAAGGCCTCTGCAGTGCCTGGCATAGAGTGGGTGCTCGTGAATAGTTGCTGCCTTTAACTGGTATGTGGAGGAGGGTCAGAGGCTGGCGAGGACCAGGGATGGGTGGTGAAACAGCTTGAATGCCAAGCTAGGCGTGTGGACGCTGCCCTTTGAGTTAGAAGGCGCCCCACTTAAGGGCATTGCCTCTGCCAGCTCCAGTGCTGAGCGGGAGGAAGAGAGAGCATCCCCAGGGTGACCTGGAATGCCCAGAGCAGAACTGGCTCTCAGTCCCCAAACAGGCTGGCCACCGCTCTCTGGGCGTGGGTCCAGACTCTGTGCTTTCGCAGAGAAGTGGTGGGCAGGAGTTGGCCAGGACCATGGCGATGCCCCCGGGTCCCTCTGCAGCCTCCCAGTCCGGCGCCACATCATCTGTGTGACCTTGGGCAAGAGTCTTAACCTCTCCGTGCTCTAGTTTTCCCATCTGTAAAATAGAGGTGATGATGATGGCTGCTTCCGAGGGTTTGCATGAGGAGTGAAGAGCTAATGAAAGCAGAAGGCCTCAGACACGTTCAGGTTCCCAGGGAGTTCAGCAGCGGTGGGGCTGTGTCTGGGGTCTCTGAGGAAGGGGTGAATGGTGCCCTCTGCAGTCATCAGTGTCTTGCAGTAAGGGGTTTGGACGTGGAGGTTCTGGGTAAGAAAAAACTTCGTGAAGTAGAAAAGAAAGAGGAGGGCATCCCAGGAAGGGGGACCCTCTAGCCTTTGCTTCTACCAAGGCCTGGGAGCAGGAGAGGAGATGGGGAGATGATGTGGTGAGGATGCTCTTAGAACAGGGGCTTGGCATGTAGAGCAGGCCAGGGTGAGAGACGGGCTGAGGGCCCCTCTCTCTGCCAGCCTAGTTCTTCATCTCAGAAGTAAAGCTAATGACAGCACACCCCCTTATGGGGGTAGAGCGAGAAATAAATAAAATAATGACAGGTTCTCAGTATACGAAGCTCACTAGGGATTGTCACTGTAATCGATGCTAGGAAATACCTATTGGGAAATGAATAAGGTACCTTGACTTATATCCAGACATTGTACCTTTGACGGAATATTCTGGAATCTGCATTGGGAATAGTCTTGAGGGCAGGTGACACGAGCCATGTTGGGGGCCCCTGTGGATAGCTCTCCCTTGTGAATTTAAAATGCTTGCCTGACTTCTTCCCCTTGTGTCTGACTTGTGGCTTGCCCATTGTCTCTTTTCCTGATGTAGCTATGGCGGGGGGGGGGGGGTGATTTTATCTGGAGATGACGGGAACCTTTCTGCCAGCAAATGGCCCAGAGCGTCTGCCCCTGCCCCAGCCCTCGGGCGGTGTGTGGGGTGATCAGCCTTCACAGGCCAACTCTCACCAGCCATGCTCCATCTGGAGCTGGAATGGACATGAGAAGGTACACTGGTCCACTCAGAATTGAAACCAGTGCCATTATCTGGGTCAGAAAACTCCCTCCTCGAAGCCCCGGGCACCACAGGAAGCCAAATCCAGGCTAAATCAGTATGAAAAGCCATTGTATTGATCTTCCTTGGAGCTCCCATCACCCCAGCCGGAATCCTGGCGCTGGCACGACTAGTGCATCTCTCCTGGTTCACAGGGTCATGGGGCAGCAAAAGATGACCCCGATGGAAAGAGTGTGGATTGGCCTCAAACTGATCTGTTTGTCAGTGGGAAGGGCTGGCCAGAAGGTCACAATCCTTGACACTAAATTACTAGACCTTCACCCTCTCGTCCACCTACCCACTAATCCATCTCTGTCCATCAGACAACCATCAAACTGTCCATACACTCACCCATCTGCACAGCCCCAACCCGGGGTCTGAGGATGCCTAGGAGTTAACGTCTGGTATGAGAGAGAAGCATGCTCCAAGCTGAGGGGAAAGCATGTGTGCAAAGGGCCTGTGGCCAGAGGGAGTTTGTTGCCAGTAGTGCTGGATCAAAGAGATTAGCAGGAGGAGTGCATGAGAGAGACTAGAAGGGAGAGCAGGAGCCAGACCTCGTGTGGACGGGAGGCTGTAGGGATCCGGCCTGTGCCAGTGGTATCTAGTAGAACTTCCTGTGATGATGAAAACGGTCTGTCACTGTGCCCGCTACTAAAATAGCCATGAGCCCCGTGCTGCTGCCGAGCCCTTGAAATGTGGCTGGTATGATTGAGGACCTGGATTTTGTTTGGATTTCATTTGAATGCAGTGGTCTCGTGTGGTTAGTGGCTGCCGCATGGAGCACACAGGTCAGTTCCCTAAAAATAGTGGGCGGCCATGAAAGGGTGTTAGCAAGAGTTAGATCAACAGGATCAGTTGTGTCTGGCTGCTGTGTGGGTTGGGAAGAGGGAGAACATGGGAACATCTCATCGGGCACACCCAGGGACTGCAGTGGCCCAGAGGAGAGCGCCCTGCCTGGCTGGGGGTGGGATGAGATGGAGGTGAGAAGTGAGATGTGGCAAAGACCAGGAGGGAAAATTGAAATGACTTGGCGATGAGGGAGATGTCGGTGATTTGGAAGCAGAGGCATCAGGCTAACCCCAGGGTCTCTGGTAAACCCAGCAGGATGAACAGGGCTGCTTTCTCAGAGACAGGGACCCCCGAAGGAGTATCAGATTTAGAAGTCTGGGGTCCTTAGCGCTGCTTGGGTCACGCTGAGCATGAGTGGTGTTTGAGTTGTCTACTCGAAAATGTGTTTTGGGAGCTGGAGGCCCGAGGAATATGGGTTGAGAGAGAAACATGCTAGTCTGTGAACGGGCAGGGCTGCAGCCACGAAGGTGGAGGGGTGTCGGCTGAGGGCAGGCTTAGACGCAAGCCCGAGGGCCCCAGCTCTGATGCCGGGGGACAGGTGGGCACCTGCAGGTAGAGCGGACACAGGCAGAGATGGCAGCGAAAAGCCGCAACGGTCTGCTCCTGGGGGCCACGGGAAGAGATTGTTCCCAAATGCGGCGGGTGGAGAGCTGATGAGAGGTCAGAAAGGCTGGGGGCGGAGCCAGGGCCCTCCGACTTGTGGGCGTGCTGACCTCGCTCAAGGGCAGTCAGCTGGGGACAGCCAGCGTCTGCGGGGTGATGGAGAGGCCATCTGCGCGCTGCTGCTTCTGCGCGTCTGCGTCTGCCCAGAGCTTCACTCCTCTGCCTGCTAAGAACTTCCGCTGAGCTACCCGAGCACATGCATGTAACCCACGTGCATACAAGTCCCGCAGGAGCGAGTCGAGCACCGCAGACTCGGGGCCTGGTTGAAGGGGACCGTGTGTTGATTGTACACTGAGACTCTCAGCCAGGATCTAGCTCCTTCTTTTCCATACTCTCATGGGCATCTCCCTGAGACCTCCAAGTTCTGGAAACAGTATTGATAGCTACGGTCACACAGAAGTGGGTGACTTCTGCCTCCTTGTCGGGCTAGTTATAAATGCAGATGTTTCTTCCCTGCGAAGTCTCTTGAATTAATCTTCATTCACGTCATTCTCTTTCCCACCCAGAGCCCAAGTGACTGAGAACTTTCTTCTGAACTCCACACCTGGTTCTCTCTGTCTTCTGTTGCTGCAACATGGCCTTCACGCCATTTCCCCAGTTGTGTCCATGTGTGTTGGACACTTTTGATAGATAAAGATAGAATCCAGTTCCGGTTGACATACTCCCAAGGGGGGAATCGCAGGCTGCAGCGAAGCCGTTCCCTCATTCACTCGGTCACCCCATCACGGTTCCAGCCGTGCCAGGCACTCTTCTGGGCGCAGGGGAGCCAGTGAACAAACAGGCAGGGCGTCTGGTAGGTTACGTGGTGACCAGTGCTGTGGAAACAAATCGTTTCCCTGTGGAAACCCTCCCCCTGGGCTTGACACAACTCAGATCCCCCTCCCCCCCAATCCTGCCCTCTCCCCAATCCTTGCACTGCTGGAGGGGCTGCCCCACTCGCCCTGACCCCCGCCACCCCGCCATTCTCTGCCGCCCCGCCACCTTGCTGAATCACGGCATCCTGGGACGTTCCTTTGTAGTCCATCACTCACCTGGCAATTAACCACATCCCGCTGGGCCTGGCTCTGATGCTGCTGATGTGCGGGGCGCTTGCTGCCTTGTGTGATTATGTAACTCCCCACGTGCGGTCTCTTCAACCTGAACTCAGATCCAGTGGGGGTGGGGGAGGCAGGGGCACCTTATCTGCCGGTGGTGCCTCCACAGCTCTTAGCAGAGCAGCTCACACAGGAGATGCTCAATAAATGCCTGATGATTGATGGGCTTGTTGCTGCTTTTCCCCCAGCCCATCCTTATGCTGCTGTCAGGAAAACCTTTCTCCGGCATTGTTCTTGTTACATAACTCATCTGGCTCCCTTGATTTCTTTTGCCAGCATTATTGAGTGTTGGGTGGGTGGTATTGGGGAGGCGCTTTGGGGGTGAAGAAGGGGTGGGTGAAGCCTCAGTCGGTAGAGGCCCCAATCCTTTCAGAGCTCATCGACCGGACGCGCTCAGGAAATGGTGAGGAGCAGATGTACATGGGACTAGGTAGAGCCGTGAACTTCAGGGGAAGGAGGAGAAACGGGATGTCTCGTGGGCTCCTCTCCTCACGGCTGACCCTGAGCGGTGGGGAGGCTTGAGTTGGACTTCCGGGGGGGAGTCCAGGACAGATGAGACAGAGGCCCTGGTGCTGGGCCGTCCCTGCGGCCTTGTGCCCTCTCCGGCACACCGAACACTGTGGGGTCAGAGCCGGTGTGTTGTCGACGCCTCAGAGTCTAGATTTCAGGAGGTGCAGCCCCCAGAACAGCAATTCATCCAGTTCGTAAGTGCAAACTCTCATTCACGGTTACATCAGCCAGGACCCTCCCAGCGCCCCACTTGCTGTCCAGTGTCCTGTGGTTCAGCTCCCCCGTCCCCATGGCGCCTTCTGCTCTGGACAGGCGGTGGCTTCAGAGTCCAGGGAGGCTTTGGGTGCTGGCGTGAAAGACCCCGAGAGCAGTTGTGATACATGTAACAGAGTGAAGCCCCCGAGAACGCCTTTGGATTCTACTCCAGTCACGTCAGGAGACTTCGAAACACTCAAGGAGAGGGGAAGCGCGGCTGTCACCCCGCAGGCTGAGGGCACGTGGAGGATCGGGTGTGCGCGCCTGGCCAGGGCGCCGTGAGAGGAGATGAGCGCAGCCCCAACTCGCAGGCCTGTTTCTATACTACATTTCTCCACTATGGCCCCCATTTTCCCTGTCAGTTTTTGGGGTATAATTTCAAATCGCAGAATAAGAAAAAGAATTTTTGTGCACTTACTTGCAAGCTCCAGTGATTTGTGTTTTCCCAGTTGCCGTGTGTGCACTGCCTGTGTGTGTGCAGGTGTGCACCTGCGCTTGCGTGTGTACATGCACACTTTCTATAGCCTTACACGTCACCTCTCATCACTTCACTGTGTCTCCTAAGAATAAAACCCAGGAGTTAAATCTGGAAACTCAGCATTAATCCAGTGCTATTGCTTAATCCGTAGGCAGGTATCATCTACTGCCCTGATAAAGCGTCCTTTGAAGTTTTCTTCCCTGACTTCTTTGGAGTATGCCTGCCCCCTTTGATTTTAGCTTTTTATTTGGAAGATGACAGAGTAATGGCAGGAATACTACAGAAAACATACACCACTGCTCTTACTGTTGGCTCTGGAGGCTTCACCGCTGGCCCAGATTCTTTCTGTCTCTCCATCCATTCACCCATCCATCCTTCCATCCTTCCATCCATACACCTGTCTGTCCGTCCTTCCATCTATCCATCTACCAAACCACCCACCCATCTGTCCATCCATCCACCCACCCACCATCTACCCATCCATCTACCCACAAAACATTTTATCCTAAACCATTTGAGAGTAACTTTCATATTACATATCTGGTCCCTAAATTCTTTGGCCTGTCTTTCTTAAGCAGGGGGACATTCCCCTATATACCCACAGTACCGTTATACTGTGTCCATAAAATGAACACTGGCATAATACCTGTCCGTTGAGATGAAATCCACATGACATAGAATTGTAAAGTGAGCACTCCACTGGCATTTAGTACACTCACAATGTCAGGCAATTACCCCCCACTCTAGTTCCAAACATTTTTGTCACCCCAAAGGTAAACCCATACCCATTAAGCAGTTTCTCTCCGCTCCCTTCCTCCCTGGTACCTGGTAATCAGTGTTTTATCTCTGTTGATTGGTCTGCTCTGAATCGTTCCTCTCAGTGGGATCATATCATACTGTGACCTATCTGTCTGGCTTCATTTACTTAGCATAATGTTTCCAGGTTCCTCTACATTGTAGATTTATCAGAACTTCATTCCTTTTAGAACTGAGCAGATTCCGTTGTATTGCTGTATCTCGATTTGTATCTATTCACCGTTTGCTGGACATTTAGGTTGTTTTCATCTTTCGGCTATTATAAATGATACTGCTCTTGAACATCTGTGCACATATATTGGAGTGCCTATTTTCAGGTCTTTTGGATATATACCTAGCAGGTGAAATTGCTGGGTCAGATGGAAATTCTGTTTAACTTTTTGAGGAACAACTGAATTCTTTCCATGGCAGCTGTACCATTTCATAATCTCACCAACAATGTGCACAAATTCTAATTTCTCCACATCTTGCCAATACACACTATTTGCATTTTTCGTTTATTTTAGCCCCCCTAGTGAGTGTGAAGTGTGTTTTGGGTTAGTATTTTCCTGATGGCTAATAATGTTGAGCATTTTTCATAGGCTTGGTGACTATTTGTACTACTTTTGTAGACAAATGTCTGTTTTAGTCCTTAGCCGTTGTTGAACTGGATTATTTACCTTTCTGTTATGGAACTGTAAGAGTTCTTTATGTATTCTAGATACAAGACTTTGCAAATTCTAGTCTGGATACTAAATTTGCAAATAGTTTCTCCCATCCTATAGGTTTATTCACTTTCTCCATAATGTCCTTTGATGCATAAAAGTTTTATTTTAATGAGGGCCAATTTGTCTATTTTTCCTGCTATCTTTGTTTCAATTTTGTTAATTGGCCCATTTTTTTACCCTCCAGCACAGGATCCAATCTAGGGTCAGTTATTGCTGTTGGGTCTCAGATCTCTTTAGCTGCCTTTAATTGGGAAAATTTACTCAACCTTTCTTTGACATTGAAGTTTTCCAAAGATCACTGTCTCTCCGCTTTTCATAGAGTGTTCCTCCTTTAGTGTTTGTCTGATTTTTCCCCACGTGATTACGCCAGTTCTGCATTGCCAGAATGCTCCCCAGGCAGCGCTGCCCTTCCTGGGGCATCTATCCTCTCAGCATGTGGTGCCCAGGGCCCATTCACCCCACGTGGAGATGTTCATTTTGATGACCTGGCAAGGTGTCATTGAGTTGTCCTTGTATCATTGCTATTTTTGCCCCCAACCTGTAGGGAGAGACTTGAAGACCACGTAAAAGACCTGATTGTCCATGAAGTTTCCCCTGCATTTAGAATCTATTCGTCACTCTTGCCTGATCTATTTTTTTACTGCTATGCCTGCTGAATGCTGGATTTGCTGTGCTAGCTCTCTGCACTTAGCCAGCAACCACCGTGTTCTCCTCTAAACAACACTCTCCCTTTTCCCCAGTGACTCATTGATTTGTCAATTTTTCTAGGTGCATGCATGAATTCCTATATCTGTCCCCAATGAGTTACAATTCATTACTATGTTTAATTATTTTGGTGCTCACATCATCCCAGAATTGGCCAGTAGGAGCCTTTACAAGTTGGTGTTTGTCCTTATGACATGACATGCCTCCACTTGTGTTTTGTTTTTGTTTTGGAGGCTGTGTGTGTGCATGCGTGCACGTGTGTGTGTGTGTGTGTGTGTGTGTGTGTGTGTGTGTGTGTGTGTGTGTAAAAGTACCCTTTAACTTTCTGGCATAACCAAATATTACTCCTGGCTCATCTTGAACTTCTCCTGCCCCAGCTCTGAAGTCAATAACTTCTCCAAGAACCTCTGGTTCTTGTTGGAGGGAAAGATCAAGATGGGGCACCATCTGCGCACACACCTTTGCCACCATCTCAACACACAGGCACAGGGTAGAGGAGAAGACACTGAGCGCAGGGCTGGGGGCCAGTGCTGCTTCCCCGCCCTGCCCTGGTGCAGGCATCTATGGTGTTGGTATGAAATATCCAGCCACCATATCCAGTGTTCAAAACAGATTAGCTTTGCACAGTATTTAAGGCTGTACCTCTTTTTAGCTAAATCTCTATGAATACCTGTGATTATTTCCAGGAGAGTGGGCTTACTGAGTCATGAAAATTGTGCTTTTTAAACATGGAAAGGGATTATTTTGGGGTTTGTGAGCACGGAGCTCCTAAGTTGGAGCTGGACACACACACACACACACACACACACACACACACACAAGCACACACTATCTTCTTTTGTTCTAAAAAGTGAGAATGGAAAGTTACCTGTTTACTGCTCTGTCTCATCTAGGGGGCTGTAGAATCCCGAGGCCAGGGACTGTGAATTTTATTCACCACCCAGCACCCCATACAGTACCTGCTACCCACCTGGGACTCTGTGTATGGCCATTAAGTAAATACTAATAGCCAAGTATTGGTTCTGCTATGGAGGCTTACAGTGGACTGGGCACTCTCCAAAGTGGCTCACATGAATGGACTCTCAATCTTCACCACAGCTCTGCTGTTAGCATCCCTACTGCATAGATGAGGAACCTGAGGTTCATGGAGTTGAAGGCCTTGCCCAAGTTTACACATCCAGGAAGTGCAAGCACTAGATTCACTACCAGGAAGTCTATCTCCAGAATCCATGCTCTTGGCTACTGTGGAATGAAAGGATACGTGGGTGGGTGGGTGGGTGGGTGGATGGACGGATGGATGGACGGACGGACGAAAGGTCGGACAGGTGGGTGGGTGAGTGGATGGACGGATGTGGTTGTATGTGTATGAGTGAATAGATGTAGGCAGGTATGGATGGGTAGGTGGGTGGATGCATAACTGGATTTCTGGGTGGGTAGATGGTTGGCTGGATAGCCGAATAGATGCATGTGTGAGTAGATATAGGTATAAATCACCAGACATTGTGGCTCATCCATTTCTTTCCTGCCTTCTTTGACCTTGCTTCTCACTGGTAGTATCTTCACATCCTTCTTCAACCTCACGTACATCTCAGTTATAGCTGAGTAATGGGGTGGGGGAGGAGGGAGGGAGAGAGGGAGAGAGAAAAAGTGCCACGCTTGATCTGGAGCAGAGGTCACTAAGCTTAAAGGCCAGATCTAGCCCCTAGAAAAGTTTTGTTTGTCCACAGCGCATTAAAACAAAACAAAACAAATATAGTGTGGTTGCAAATCATGGAAGTTCCCTTGAATTTTGACTTGTAGGGTCTCTTTAAGAAAGTGGGAAGTTGAGGAACCTGGGCCTTTGAGTATGCTGGGCTGGGAATCAGCTGTCCGTGTGAGATGGGACTGAGGCTCCCCATTAACTGTGGCCCCCACTCATCCCTCCTCACTCAGCATCTCCTTGAACCCTGGGGGGCCTGCGCTTGTGATCCCCAGTCAGGACCCTGTCCCTCTAGTCGGCTGGCACGGGCTTCACCCTGCTGGCTGCACTGTTCCACCCGTGACGCTGCTGAGCAACAGCGATGTCACCGCCCCACCGGCGCCGGCTCCAGGGCAGCCGGTGGCATTTCTGCGTGTGTCCTTCCGTTTAGTGGCTCTCCCAAGAGTGTTACTTGCCCGAGCTTGGTGGAGATTCAGGTGGCCCACCATAGGGGTTCCCTAGCCCTCCCTGCCTTGGACCACTCCCACCCCACCCCCACAATCATTCTCATCTAGATCAATGATCTGTGCCTGGGGTCCAAAGAAGTGATCAGCAGTGCAAGACCCTCCCTGCGGCGGAGCCTTTGCTGTGGGGTAAGCCAGAAGGCGTGAAGATGAGACACGAGTCTGGGTGTCTGCACCATGTACTGGCTGTGTGACCTTGAGCTAGTGATTCACCCTCCCTGAGCTGCAGTTTCCTCAACTGGAAAATGAGATTAGTAACTGTGCCTACTTTGAAGGTGTGCTGTGGAGATTTGATAAATTAGTCTTTGCAGAGTGCTTCCTCTGTGCTAGGGCTTACAAAATAATCCTCGGGGCCTGCCCTTATGGAGTGCATAGTCTGGGAGCAGGATGGGCTTCTTTTCATCCATACATACTGACCCAAAGCCTAGGAGGAGCGAGAGTCATTGAGTGGGTGTGACTATAATACAGATCAATACTTGTGAAAGCTGGCGGGAGGGGTGTCTCTATGGGAGGCTTAGAACCGAAGGATCAGCAGGAGTTATCTGGGTGAATTTGGAAGTGGGAAAGGTGTGCCTGGCAGAGGGAACAGTAAATCAGTAAATACATAAATCTGAAGACAAGACGGACTGTGCCCTCTCAGAGAAGTAGAAGAAATTGCATGTGGCTGAGGTTGGCATTTGAGACTGACTGAGAAGGTCGGGGGAGGGGGTGGCTGGGGCTGGCTGGGGCTGGCTGACAGCTTCTCATGTAAGAATTTGGACTTCAACTTGTTTAGCAAAATTCACAAGTTTAGCGATCTTAATGTCTTTATTAAATGATTCCAGAATTGGACAGCCTCCCTCCGAGCGTCTGCAAGGGCTGACACAAAATGTACGGCATTTATAGACAGAAAGAGGGTGGGACAAGATTATTGGCAAAAGAAAAGAATATTCCAGGTAAAGCCACCTTCCCTCAGGAAGGTGTATACTTTAAATATGTGTAGTTTATCATTAGCCACTTACAGCCTCAAAGGCAAGGGGGGACTTATTGTGCAGGTGCTACTTGGGAAATTCCAGATGGATTGGTTTAGGATTACACTTTGGGGAGATTGACACCCCAGCAGGTATTAACTGTGGGTGGGGGCCTGACATGGAGGACTCTTGCAGGGGCCTGGTTATTTTTTTTCTTCTGCTTTTCACAAGCTTAAGGGCTGTGCAGATTCCCTGAGAAATTTTTTGTTTTGTTTAATTTTTAAATTTGTGGTTAACAGTTTTTTGAGTGGTCATTGACTTGTGCTGAGCTGCACATATTTTAAGTATACCGTTTGAGAAGTTTTGCATGCTCGTGTTCCAATGAAATCATTGATGTAAATTTTGAGGGTCGACGGAGAGTGGGGTTCTTGGGTTCACTCTGGGAAAGGGTTCACCAGAGCTCTCCTTTCAGAGGCCCGCGGCAGGTTTCTCCAGGACACAGAGTCATCGAATATATTTGAAGAACAAGTTTACTGAAGGAGACAGAAGAGCAGAGAGCGCTCGCATAGGCACGAGGGGGCGGGAAGAGCTGCCTCGAAAGCGACAGGCCTGCTAAGAGAGGCCTGCCTGGTTGCAGGCGGCAGCCTTGAGGAGAGCTGCCCTGCTGAGGGAGGTCAGTGAAGGCAAGTGCTGGCCTGATCATGGGCAGGCAGGAAGGCTGCTGCCTTGCAGAGGGACAGAGGTGCCTGGGCACAGGTGGGCACACAGGAGAGCTGCTGCTGCCCCGAGCCAGTGCGGAGATTGCACTTAATGGTTTTCTCTTAGGGAGGGGCTCACACCTTCCCAGGAGTGGCTTATTTGTTGTTAATCAGGATTAGAAAGGGGCCAGAGATTGTCTTGACTCTCTTTACACACCCTATAACCTCTTATACCTATTTGAGGTGATTATGTTGATCCCTCTACCCCCACCTCCTGTGTGGGTCTAATTTGGTGATCCTGTCTCCTCCATCAGTATCACCCCCCAAGATTTCCTGTGTCTCTTGGTAGCCCCTCGAGGCTCCCCCAGTCCCAGTCAACTACTAATCTGCTTTCCATTGCTATAAATTATTAATTGGCATTTTCTAGAAACGTCTAAGAATGGAATCGTACAATTTGCACTCTTTGGGGCAGGAGCTGGCTTCATTCACTTAACATGATTATTTTGGTGTTCTTCGTGTTGTAGTGTATGTCAATAGCTCATCTCCTTTTGTTCCAGAGGAGCAATATTCCTTTTCAATATATCCCACAAGTTGTTATCTGTTCACCTATAAATAAGCAATTGGCTTGCTTCTACTTTGGGAATATTACAAATATTCCTGCTGTGAATATTGGTGCACAAACCTTTGTGCAGGCATGTTTTCATTTCTCTTGGGTACATACTTGAGAAAGGCGTGGCTCTATCATATCACAGGGGCTTACCTTTTTAAGAAACTGCCGAGGACCTCCCTGGTGATGCAACAGGTTAAGCGCAGCACTGTGGAGCTGTTGGCAGCTATGGCACGAATTCGATGCCCAGCCGGGGAGATTCCCACATGGCGCAGTAGACCTCACCTGCCTCGCCTGCTGCTCCCCTCGGCAGTGTGTTTCGGTCAGTCTGCCTGTTCTGCTCCCCACTCTGTCTCTGGTGAATCCTCTCACCGCCCCCACACCCCTGGCCTGTACCCCAGCTTGTATGCATAAAGAAATAAATTAAAAAAAAAAACTGCAGATATGAATTTTCAAAGGGCGGCACCATTTTGCCTTCCTACCAGCAGTGTGAGAGGGGTACATTTGCTTTCCATCCTTGGTGGTGCTTTTGCCCTACTCTCGTACTGTGGTTTTAATTCATGTTTTCCTAAATGCTTGCCATCTCTGCCTCTTCTCTGGTGAAGTGTCTGTTCATATCTTTCCACCATGGCATTGGGTTGTGTTTTTCTTATTATTTCATTTTGAGAGCACTTTATACCTTCTGGGTAACTGACCTTGATCAGATGTATGGTTTGCAATATTTCTCTGAGTCTGTGACTTGGCTTGGCATTTAACGGTGTCTTTCAAAGGGTGGGATTTAAAGTTTTGGTGAGGTCCAAATTATTGGCTTGTTCTCTGATGTGGTATCCAAAAAGTATTTGCCCATATCTTTGCCTAACATTGCAAAAGTTTTCTCTTTTTTCTGTGTCTTGTTCCATCAGTTATTGAGAGGGTCACTGACACCTATCAGAGCGACTGTGAATTTGTCTATTTCTCCTGGCGTTTCTGTCAGGTTTTTGCTTTGTGTATTTTAAATTCTGTTACGAGGTGCTTATATTACCGGGCAACCCCTATATACAGTGGGGTGCCTGACTGTGGGTTCTCACCCATGTGCTTAAAAAGGACTTATAATAAGATCAATTGCAGGCACTCACAAAAAGGTTAATAAAAGGTTTATTTACAAAAGGAAGGAAAATAAAAAAATGAATAACTCAGGGACAAAAGAGAGAAGAGAGAGAGAGAGATGAATCTGTAAATACGTCCTACCAGATCCGAAGAGCTGGAAACCCCCAATGGCGTGCTGTAGCCCGGCAAGAAACCAAGAGAGCCCCAAGATCCGGAAGTCTGGTTATATACCAAACCTGGCTGCTTAACTCCACCCCTCAGTTCCCAGTAATCCTCTCTTCGATGATAATGGCATTAAGGGATTAGTAGCCTTTAGTGTCTTGGATCTCTTTGGTCTGAGGTGGGGGTCCCTAAACCTGTCTGTGGAGTATGTTGCAGCAGTCCTTTTCCCCCCCAACACTTATACTTTTAGGATCGTCATGAATCTATTCCTTGTGGAACGAATTTCTTTTATCCCTGCCAATATTCTGGGTTCTGAAATCTACCTTGACACTAATAGAGACACTCCAGCTTCTGATTAACGGCACGGTTTATCTTCCCCCATCTTTTTGCTTTTAAGTTATTTGTAGCTTTATATCTGAAGTGCATTTCTTATAGCAAGCTTAGAGTTGTGTCTTGCTGATTAACCCAATCTGATAATCTCTGCCTTTTCCCTGGGGGAAGGAGTGCCTTAGAGCACTTGCATTTGTTGGCATTATAGATATGGTTAACTTGAAATCTATTATCTAGCTATTATCTCTTCTTTCTTCCCTTTATCCTGTTTTTCTGTTGCCTTTTGGGGTTATTGAATATCTTATTTCCTTTGTTAGCTTATTGGTTATAATTCTCTGTTTCGTTACTTTAATGGTGCCTTTTGGATTTGTAGAATCAATTATAACTTATCACAGGCTATGTGATATGTCACATATAGCTTCAATAATATGCTTTGTCCCCCTCCCCACCTTTATGCTATCATGGTCATATACTTTACTTCATGTGTCTTGTAAACACTACTCTACCTGTGTTATTATTTTTAGTTAGAGTCCATATCTTTTTTAAAGTTTTGAATAATTTGTTAAAATCTTATGTATTTGCCTCTGTACATTTCCAGTGCTCTTCATTCCTTGTGAGGGTTTCTTCTTCCATCTGGTATCATTTTCCTTCTGTCTGAAAGACTTCCTTTAACATTTCTTATAATTATACTCTACTGGTGGTGCATTCTTTCAAATTTTGTCTGAAAACGTCTTTATTTAGCCTTCTGGGGGAAAGATTTTTTTTGCTGTAGTTTCTTCCCTGCATATTAAAGATGATGCCCACATCTATACTGTCTCTTTTTTTCCCTGGCTGCTTTTAAGATTTTTCTCTTTATTGCCAGCTTTGAGAAATTTGATAACAGTGAACCTTGGTGCTCTTTTCTTTCTATTTTGTTTCAGGGATTCCTTGGGCTTCTTGCATGTATGTGTTACAAGTTTCATCAAATGTGGAAACAGTTTCAGCAGTTGTTTTTTGTCAAACATGGTTGTAGTCCTTTCCTTTCTCTTCTTCTCCGAGGACTCCAGTTGCACATGTATTAGGCCCCTTCGGGTCATGCCACAGCTCACAGATGCTCTGCGCATGTTTTTATTCTCTTCCTCTCTCTGTGCTTCCCTTTGAGTAGTTTCTGTTGCCATCTTCAAGTTCACTGATACTTCCTTCCATGCTGTCCAATCTGTTGTTGATCTCATCCAGCGTCTCTTCTTTCACACATTGTAGTTTTCATCTCTAGAGGTTCAAACTGTCTTTTTTACATGCTCCTTGTCTCTACTTAGCTTTTTGAGTGAACAGAATACAATTATAATAACTCATGTATGTGTTCTTACCTGCTTGTTCTGTGTCAGTTCTGGGTCACTTTTGATGGGTGATTTGTCTGCTAATTATGATTATAATGTCCAACTTCTTTGCCTGATAATTTTTTATTAGATTCCAGATACTATGAATTTTACCTTGCTGGGCACTAGATATTTTGGTATTTTTATCAATATTCTTGAGATTTTGACTGAAATATAGTTAAGCTGCTTGGAAGCAGTTTGATCCTTTGGTGTCTGTCTTTTAATGTTTGTTACATGGGACCAGAGCCGTGCTCCAGGTAAGGCTAATTATTGCCCTGTGCTGAAGCCAAGACCCTTCTGAGTCAACTCAACTCAATGTTCCCTGAGTCCTAACATTGGCCAGCCTGACTGGTGACAACAAGCACTGTTACCTGCCCAAGGGCCAGGCCTGGTCCCTCTAGTCCTTCAGATATTTCTTTTCTGGTCTTGGATGGTGCCCCCGTGCACTGGCCCTGTTCACCACTCTGATAATGGAAGGGGACCCTCTGCTACAGAACTCTGAATTCTGTCTTCACAGCTCTGCCTTCTAGTTCTCTGTCCTGGACTCTCAGCTCTATCTCCTCACTCAAGGGGTCCTCTAGGCCCACCTGGGCCCCCATCCCTCTTGCCCCCAGCCATAGCCTGTGAACCTCTCAAGTCAATGAACTGGACAGTCGCTGGGCTCCCTGCTGTTGTTTCTCATCCCTCAGTTATCTCTGACCTTCGTCTGATGTCATTGACATCCAGCCACAAACAAGCTTGTTTTGTATGTTGTGTGCATTTTTAGTTTTTTGCAAGCAGGAGGGTAAATGGAATGTCTGTTACTCCAGCTTGGCTGGAAATGGACATCCCCTGGGCAGTTTAAATCTAGGAAACCAACGAGCTTCACCTTTTAGAACAATCCTGTTTCTCCAGGTTCTTCCTGGTCTCCCTGGGGTCTTAGGCACCCAGGCCCCCCAGCCTGGGTGAGCGCATATCTCACCTCTTCCAGTCTGAGCAGGGGTTTGGCATGAAGCCAGCCCTTCCAGACCTGCAAAAAATGGGGAGGCTGTACATTTCCCTGGGAAATGTACCAGCCACCCTGCTGTCACCTCACATCCCTTTCTGCAGGTCCCTGGCACTCAGAACCAAGAAGCATCTGGGTGAGTTAAGTGACTTGTCACCGCGTTGGCAAGAGCAGAGACATGGGAAGAGAAATTAGCCTCCCCACTGAAAGAGCACTTCTGCATCCGGCTTGCCCTATGGGGTCAGCAAGGCGAGGACTTTTAGAGGCTGGAGTCGTGGGAAGTGACCCAACTGCTAAGTGGCAGAGTTTGTGGCTGAGAACTTGTGCAGGCTTTGGGGCCCAGAGCACTAATTTGGGTGGTTCTAAGGGGTCTTTCCTGGCAGCCCCTGTCCCCAGGAGTCCCAGCAGGAAGACCTGTGACTCTCAGAACCGCCACGCTCCCTCCCTCCCTGGCAGGAATCTTTTTGAACTGAGGCTGGGACATTCTGTGAAATACCCCCGGGAGACCATTTGCAGAGGCTGGCCTTGCCCGGTCATTGCAGAGCTGGTGGGATTGATGAGGGTGACCAAGAGGGCCCCATCCTTGTCGGAGAAGAGCAGGGCCCTATGAAGGATGCTTGCGGAGGCCGTGCTGTAGCTGTGTACAAAGAACTACCTGGGAGGAGCAGGTGGAATTTTCCATCAAGGCCAAGTCATGGCCGACTGTTCCTCCTCAGAACACTGGAGGGAGGAGGGAAAGGGGTGGGTGGGGACTTCAGCGTCTCAGGACATAGGAATAAACGGCTCTGCACACCAAGGAGCCAGACTGTCTTATTGCTTGGAGTCCTCAGGATGCCCTTGGTGAAGGGGAGAGACATGCAGGTGGCTTTTAGAGCTGCATCCTGATTCTTTGGCCCACAACACTCCTAACCTCCAGAACTCTAAAGGCTCCAAACTGGGGGGCTCAGGCTAATCCTGAGGACAGGATCTGTACTGCAGGATCTATCTACGCTGCAGTGTCCTGCCTGCTGTTTTAAACGGAATTAGTTGCCAACATCCCCAAATTGGGAAATGTCCTAGGAAACCTGGATTTCTCACTTCTCTTGAAAAATCAGAAGCTCAGGCTACCCTGAGCAATGTCATGCCCGCTCACCCAGCTCCCACAGTCCCTGCCACTCCCTGTTGCCTCCCACACAACAGCAGAGCCTGTGAGCTCCACTGGTTGTTGCGGGTACTCACCTATTGAGTGCAGGACCTGCCCCCTCTAGATTCCACACTGAAGGGGTCACCGCCTTTCCTTGGTGACAGCCTCAAGCTGAGTAGCATACTGCTGCCCCTTGACAAACTCACACATACCTGCAGCAGAACACCTGGCTCCGCACATCACAGGCCCCCCAAAAGCCTGCCCTTGAGAAAGTGCCTGTGAAGTTCACGCCTGGGAAGAGGGGACAGGTTTGTATTTGGCAGAGAATGAGGCTTTACCCTGAAGGCGTGGCGTGCTGAGTGGAAACCTAGGGGAGACACTTTCGGGCACAAGGATGCTTCCGGGCCGCCGGGCCTGATGTGGAATCAAGATGCAGAAGGCAACCATGTGCTCTTCTTGGGGAGGACAGTCACCCTCTGAAGGCGGGGGGTGACCCAGGTGGCCTGTACTGGGCTGTGGGCCCTCAAGTTTATGACCAAACCTTCCAAAAGGGTGTGATTCATATTATCATAGTGGCCCCAAAAGATGTGTTTCACCACCACAGAGAGACAATGATGGGGGTTTTCTGGGGGAAAACCCTTTTCTGGGGAGATGGGTCATTAGGTGGGGGTTGGGCGCGGCATGGGGCATCTGTGCAAGGACGTGGCACGGCCCTTCCTGGGTGGAGGGGAGGCCTAGACCGCTGCTGGGACTTCTCCAGGTGAGCTGGATGGGGCCCCACTGGAGTCGCCT
Organism: Scalopus aquaticus; assembly: GCA_004024925.1. Taxonomy (NCBI): domain Eukaryota; kingdom Metazoa; phylum Chordata; class Mammalia; order Eulipotyphla; family Talpidae; genus Scalopus; species Scalopus aquaticus. Next base: position 20,518 of record PVIJ01006400.1, on the reverse strand, counting down.
TCCAATATGGCGCCATCACAGGTTTGCCAGGCAGGATCTCATCGTGCACTCGCCACTGCCAACTGGCAGTGAGCTGCTTGGAAGAGGTCGGGCGGCCTCAGTTGCCCTATGCATCGGGAAGGTGCTCTTTGCCCGTCACTGCAGAATACCTGACTGAAAGCACTAAAGTAGTGAGTCCTGGTGGTGGGAGGGTCCCGGATGAGTCAGTAAGGCTCTGCGGTGCCATCTCATGTGTCAGCCTCATGGTTGTAAAATAGCTGCTGCTGCCTCAGTCTCATCGCCTCACAGGGACACAGCTGAAGAATGGAAGAAAGGGAACAAAGAAGAAGGGTTCTCTATTTTTTCCGGGGAGGGAAATCTTTGTATCGAGGGCCTGTCCACAGAGCTCTGGCTCCCCGCATTTGCATGGCCTCATCCCTCAGGTGCCCACAGCTCCCAGCCAAGCCAGGCCTCATGGATGTGCTGTGCCCACCCCCCACCCAAGTGCATGGGTAGCAGGAGAGCTAGTGCAGGAGCAGAGGTGAGCTGTCACAGCAAAATAACATAGTGACATTGGGGGGACCAAGTCCAGACCTAATAGCCAAGATTTTCACATGCTTGTCAACTGAGCTGCTGGCAGGGTTTGGCGGTGTTGGCCCATGACCTTTCGATGTGCAAAGAGAGGCCCAGGAGAGGGGAAGGGACCCACCACACCCCGTGTCCCTTTGTCGCAGGGCCAGAGCTCACCTAGTGCCCACTGCAGCCAACCACACTCTCTCAAGGATCTCATCTGAAGCTATAAAGCACCTGGCATGTGCCAGGCCCTGGAGTCACCAGGGTGAGTGAGGCAAGGTCCCGGTTCCCACTGGACCTCAGAACAATGACAACTAATATGAAGGACACTCTTAAAACCAAAACACATCAGCTCTTAAAGCGGCCACAGAAAGTTGATCTGCCCCTATCCCAGATGTGCAAATTCAAATGTCCCAGGGCCAGAAGATGGCATGATTCAGGAAGAGATGGGGTTAGGCAGTGGGGAGTGGTGAGGACTATGGCCTCTGAGGAAACGGTCACTCCACCCTGCGGGCATGTGGGATCCAGGAGCCAGCTGTTCCCATTTTGAAGAAAATCTATATGCCCACTCAGTAGCCCCTCATTTCCCCTAATATTTAAAACTCCAGGCCAACAAAAAGACCTTTTTCACATCAACCTCAAACTCCACTGTCTCTTCTGGGTGTGCGGTGATTCTCTAACCTGGAGTGCAAACCATTTAGGGAAGGAGATACAGCCCTTGTGAAACCTCTCCCATTCGAAACAAATGGGGAAATCGACAGCAAGCCTTCTCAAATGTTCTGGTACCTTCCAAAGTGTGCTCTGCAATTTTAATTCTGAAGCCGTATCTGACAGGGATATATTTCTGCTCCTTCTTCCTTAGAATGCAGGGCCCGACACCTCCCCTGCCAGGGAAGCAGGGCCCATAGACGCCATTGTTCATGGTGTTGGGGGCCCCGGTCCTCCTCTGGGTGCAGAGCCAGCCTGGCGGAGGGGGGCATGGGGTCCTCTCTGTGTGGTCTGTTGACACGTTCACAGCAGCCTCTTGGCAGAGACTGCGCCCGAAGCCTGGCCTCCCGAAGCCCACCCCACTTAGCAGACCCTGATGAGACAACAGATGAGCCCTTGTTGGGAGGCACTGGGGGGGTCAAACTCTGCCACTTGCCAGCTGTGTGACCTTGGGCACATCGCTTCACCCTCTGAGCCTCAGGATCCCGCCTCTGTAAAATGGGTTCATAATATTTACACGCAGTTAGAGCCCAGCTCTGCTCCAGCGTGCAGTTCCCAAAGGTAAGACAGATCGACCTGCCCCTTGGCTGTAGTATCCTTAAATACAACACATCAACTTGCAGTTCAACGCAATCCAGAGCAGAAATTTGGGGGCAAAAACAAAGCAGCAAATGCTTTCCTCTTATTTATGCCTAGGTTAATTTTTTTTTAATTTTAACAAATATTTATATAGCAGTTACCAAGTATCTGTGCCAAGCTCTTAAATATTGACTCACTTAATCCTTGCAGCCACTCTCTGAGGCAGATACTGTTTCACAGGTTTACAGGGGAGGAAACTGAGGCAGAAAGGGTAAGGACCTTCTCCAGGATGTGCAGCTGAGAGTGACAGGGGGCTGGGGGCTACCGGGCCAGCCCCCTGGCTGAGGGCCTGTGCTTTGCTACTCTGTAAACCCATCTTCCAGTCAGAAAGTGATAGCGCAAAGGAACAAGCCAGCGCTCTCTTCCAGGGGAAGTTGTTGAGACACTGGGAGACATAGTACATAGGGCCCTGGCCCTGCCCCTGCCAGCTGGGTGGCGCCACACAGGGCACAAGACCCCCAAACCCCCCATTTAGGGTGAATGAAACTGGGGCTGGGGCACGCGAAGTGGTCGGGGTTCTAGAGCCGTGTTTCCACCACGGCCGATGGCCAGTCTCTCCCGGGGCGTGGGCCCGGCGGCCATCTCCTCCCGCCCAGCCTGCAGCCTTGGCTGGGGAATTCCGGGGCACTCAGGTCAGGGGCCTCCACCTTCCCTCCGCTCACAGCATCACCGCCCATGTGGACCGTGAGCGTTCTGCTTTGCATCGCTCGGCAATATTTTGTTTAAATGAATTTATGCCAGGGCTTAATATAGTTTGTGAGCTGAACTGCTGACTTGGCAGGAAGGGGGAAATAAACAGGGTTTGAAGAAACCCGGTGTGAAAACCATTTTTAGAATGAATGTGTGCGGCGAAGCTTAGGGGTGTGGAACTGGGCCCCGAGGAGGCATCCCTGGTTTCCACCCCAGCCGTAGGACCTGCCACCTGCAGCAGACGCGCTGTCTCCATCATCCCCGGCACAGGCCGAGATGCTGCAGGGCCAGGCGAGAAGGCCTGGCAGGTCCCACATGCACAGAAGTGAGCCACCCCCCGCCCCAGCCGCCGTGGGAATGCAGACTCGGCGCCCATCACCCGGAGGCCGAGGCACCGAGAGCCCGGGGTGGGATGCGCAGGTCAACAAAAGGGTGGTCCCTGCAGCCGATGTCCATGCTTCATGGCTCTGCGATTTGCAAATCCGCCTGTTTGCTAAGATTTATTTGCGATCCCCCCGCCTCTCAAATCCGTACTCACGGTGCTTTTGAGTCCTTTGTAGATCTGTGCAAATTCTGAGTCTCCCCGTGAGCGTGCCCCATGAGGTTGCACAGGCTGCCGCTGCCCGCTGGTATCTGCTCTCACACCATCGAGAGCCTGCTCCCTGCAGGTTCCCTCCCTGCTCTACGTTTTCCACCTCTGTGCACTTTTTGTTGGTGAAAATGGCCCCCAAGTGCAGTGGGAAGCACGGGCCACTAGTGTCCCAAGCCAAGAGAGCTGACGCGCCTTCCTGAGCAAACACGTGTGAGATGAGCTTCGCTCAGACACGGCGCGGAGAGCTGTTGACTGAGTGCAGTGTGGGTGGATCAGCAGCAGCTGTGAGATGCGGTCTCTTTAAGCAGAAATATACACAAAACAGGGGTTGCATGTCAGTCAGCCTGTAGAAGCGTTGTGAGCAGAGGCTCTAACCGCGCCCTGCACTCCCCAGGGCTGAGAGTCACAGAGGTTCCAGAACATAAGGACCAATGGCAATGAGAATCAATTGTGTAGCTGTTGCAATTGAGTTATTGTTTTTAAGCTTCAAAGGAGAGGGGTGGTGTGGAGTTCTGCCATCTGCACCGTGGTCGTGAGGATCTGACATAATAAAGGCTGTGAAAGGGCATTGTAAACTGTAAAGTCTGCGGTGAGGCATTGTGAATGGCACCCCCTCACTGGTGCATGGACATCCTACTCCAGGGAAGTTGTCTTGTCCCAAGGCTTCCATTATGGGTCTGCTTCTGTGGGACTGGACTGAGCTTTAGGGTCTTAAGGGCCACATTGAAAAGGACCCAGAGATGTCCTGGAAGACCTTACAGCCTGATATCACTGCCCTGCCTGTTCGTCAGGTGCCAGAGCGGGGGTGAGGGCTGCTGCTAGATGCTCTGTAGTGTGTGGTCACCACCCAACCCAGGCCACATTTGTCTCTCACCTGGGTGGAGGCACGGCCACCTCCCTGCTCTCAGCCTCCCTCTGGATTCTGTGCATCCGTTCTGCACCTGACAGTGGCTGCACCCTTCACCCTTTGACTTTATAATCTTTCACGGCTTCCCATTCTTTCCCCGGAAATGGCCCAAAGCCCTGCCATGCCCATAAGGGTTGGGGCAGCCAGACCCCTGCCCACGTCACCAGCTTCGTCATCACCTGCCCCTCACTCTCTGCCCCACCCACACTGGCTTCTCAGATCCTTGCACACTCTGTGCCCCTTCTGCCACGGGGCCTTTGCACTTGCTGACCTTCTCTCCCTCTGCCCTGACTCACACCCCACCTCCAACGTTCCCCTGCTCGCAGCACGCACAACCGCCAGGTCTCAGCTCAAGTTGCTTCCCCGATGACCTTGCCCAGGACTAGTGGGTGCTGTGAGGTAGCCCCCCCCCCCACGTGTTCCTCTCTACGGAACCTGTCTCTAGTCTGTGAGTGCCCATTGGGTAAATGACCGTCTCTCCCAGGCTCCCCCAGACTTTAAACTCCACGAAGTCGGGTACTGGGGCTTCCTTAGCTCACCAGTGAGTCCCCATTGGGCAAACGAGCCAACTCCATCCCATGCTGCCCCCGGGAAGAATCCTACTGGGCAAGACCCCGGCTCTCCCCGCTGCATAATCTGAAGGATAAAAAAAGCCCAGTGAGAAGGTGAGGCTCGAACTCCCTGGAAGCGTCCCTTTGCCTAGGGTCCCACCGCATCCTGGGGACGGGTGCTTCCTGGTCTCTCCCAGTCTGCCATGGTATCTAAACTCTCACCATTAATTCTTTTGTCCTAGAGAAAGCTGTGCTAGGATTTCCCCCTGGGGTGGGGGAAATGAGGAGGGAGACCCTCAGTGATCAGCCAAATACTTGACTCGTTCACGTCTTCAGCCACCATCCGTCTGTACGAGTATTCACACACAGGTGCACGCCCATCCCCTTCTCTTGCCGTGTGTTTCTGTCCAGCCACCGAGCTGTCTCTCCAGCCATCTGTCTTCCCATCCCGTCACTGAAGGGCCCCTGGGTGCGGGTCACCCCTGCCCAGAGGGACAGGCTACCTTGGCAGCTGCGGGCCTGGTCCGTCCTGGCTCCCTCCCGTGGGTGAGCCTTGGGCCTGGCCCCGCCCAGGCCTCACACCTCCGCCCCCCCAGCCCCCCAGGCTTCCCAGGAGCTGAGGGTCAGGAAGCCAGGAGCCCGATTCTGTAACCCATGCCAGGCGGTATCTGCTTCAAATCCTGACCCAGGAAGGAAGCCAGTATGGAAATGTGAACTGCCCCACCCCTGAGCTCAGTGGGCGCCAGACGCTCCCCGGCACCCAGAGGCCCCGACCCTGCTCACTGTACCTGCAGCTGCCAGGGCCCCCCCGCCACTGACACGGGCTCCCGCCGCCCTGAGGTGGACGCTCCTCACCGTGTGGCCTTCACGAATGCCAAGTCCTGAGGCCCCCACTAACTTCCCCACCCTTGGAGGGCGGCAGCCTAGGGGAGCCAGAAGATGGGGCTCGGGCCACACTGTGCTCGCGTCCTCACCTCTGAGCTTCTGGGGGCTGCTGAGCCTCCCATGGCAATGTCGGCATCAAGGGTATTATTTACTTAGAAAAATGTTCCATTTTGGATTCAGATTTCAGGAGGGTATTTGAAATGTTAACGCCGCTGCCAGCTCGCTTGGGGAAGACTCAGAAAAGCCCATTTCTCATCTGGCCTTGGCGCCAGCGGGGGCTGTGAAGGGAGGGGCACCTGTGCCCCACCTGGCCCCCACCCCCAGGTCGGACCAGTCAAGCCAGAAGAGTCCGGAAGGGCGAGGTTGTTTCAACACAGCACCAGGCTTTGCCTTAGAAACTGCTTCTCCGCTTTCGTTAGGTTCTAGTCTCTCCCGCAAGCCTTGCCCGCCATCCCTCCGTGCAGCCGTTCGTTCTTCCCGCCACGCTGGCGTCGGACCAAGGTGCAGGTCAGCAGAGTTCCGTAGATTATTTGCAGCTGGTGTCCCTCTTGGCTCTGGCCAAGGCCACTTGTCAACTATTTTCAACCTCCCTCTTCTATTCGAAAACACTGAGCGCTCACTGTGTTCAGGCGCTGCCCTGGTCAGGCCCTGGGTTCCCCAGTGCCCAGATTTGTCCTACCCGAAGAGCTCTTGCCCCTCAGGATAACTTGCTCGCGGCTGCAAAGCAAGGAGTGTCATGACCCAGACAAGGACAAAGGGGCTGCGTGGTTGCTGGTGGGGGGCGCCCTCACATCTTGGTCAGAAATGAAGCAGGGACATTTTGGAAAAGTTATTCAGAGGGTGAAATTCCACACCCTAGACGCTTATTGAAGCTCTAAGTGACAGCAGGAAGGTCTGAGAGACCTTTAAGGCCAGCCTCCCGGGGTGTTCTAAGGAATGCTAGTTTTGAGGGATGCTCATGGACACGACTTGAAAAAGGTCTGAAAATCAAGTTTGTTTGGTAAGTAATGGGTCACTCAAACTAGACTGGTATCTTGCTGCAGGACTTATCAGAGCTTTGATGTGCTCATCACTTTGTGATATCTGCAAGTGAGGTGGGGCCACAGCATGAAACATGGTGCCCTGTTTGGGGAGTCCCTCTAAAGACTAGTGCTCCCTGGAGTCCACTCTGAGGGACTGTAATCTAGTCCCCTTGTTCACGACATGGCAATTGAGGCCCAGGACAGCAGAGATTCAAACTCCCTCCTCTTTACCATGAGTTACAAGGAACTGAGTAGTGGATAATCCCAGGCATCCTGCTGTCCTGAGCCCTTCCCAGCTCTACCGGTCTGGCGGTGCCCACCCCGCCCCACTTGGGGCCATGCTCCAAGCTCAGCCCCACCACAGCCTGCTGACCGTAAGAGGATCCAGGTGTGTGGCACGGTCACCTGCAACTTAGAAGGGCAGCAGTCCTGGGCTGACAGCTGGCATGGCCTCCAGACTTCCAGGCCCACCACAGCAACACCCCGAATTGCCCCAGGCCCTCTGGACTCCTAGTCTCACACAACCTCAAGTTGCTCCAGAACCTTCCATGCTGGGGGCACGGCAGTACGGCAGTTCTCCCCACCCCAGCCTTGTATCATCTTTATGGACGGAAAGGCTCAGACTCGGGCTCGGTGCTGCTGCCAGCCGGTGCGGCGTGAAAGCTGACATCCGGGGCCCATGCTCCCTGCTGCTCCGGTTTGCGCAGGGGCCGGGGTCTCCTTTCTCCCCCAATTAAAAATTCACCAGTGAAGACAGATGGCTCATCAATCTTTCATTCCCACAATCCCCACTGGACAAGAGGGGGCACTGCTGACACAGCTGGCCTGGCTGCCCACAGCCTGGGACCTCGCTACCCTGGGCAAGAGTTCAAGGCCCTGGTGGGGAGCAGATGGGCCCCTTGGTGCCTGGGGGGCCCTGAAACATCAACAGAAGGGTCCCGCCACGGCAGGTGGCTGATTCCGCGCGCTGCCTCGGGCGACCGGAGGCATCAGGCAGAGGCCCCCGACGCGTCAGAAACTGTGAAGCAAAATGGTCAGAAGGCGTCTAAGTGGCCACACGGCTACTGCATGCCCGAGGGACACCGTGGGGCGTATCCCTGGGAGTGGCCAAGTGGGCAGATCTTAAATGTTCTCACCAGAAAAAGAAATGGTAATCTTGGGATGTGGCTAAGGCCTCGTAATGATCATTTCACAGTGTGTACCTGTCACGTACTTGTTGTGGATCTTAAAAGTACACAATGCAGTCAGTTGTATCTCAGTGGAGCTGGGGAAAAAAATACACACACACACACACACACACACACACACACACACACACTCTTGTTGTAACCAGGTGGGAAAAGTTAATTAAAAATTCTGAAACTAAAAAATAAAAAGAACATCACGGATGACATGGGTGAGGCCCCGGCATGGACCGGCCCAGGAGGCCTCGGGCAGCGATGCCAGGGTGCCGGCACCACTGTCGCCCGGCCCTGCCACTGTCAGGCCCAAAAGGTGGCTTCTCGTCTGTGACACGGGGATGATCCAGGCGCTTCCTTGTAAAGTCTTTATTCAGTAAACCGAACCCAACGTGGCTCCTGGCGGGGCCCGACCCGGTGCGCCCCAGGCCAGGAGGAAGGGGCAGCTTGGCGGCCGAACAGAATGCTGGCTCTGCCAGTTTTTCTGGCCGTGTGACCCATGCACCCTCCAAGCCAGCCTCAGTTTCCCCTCCCGTGAAAAGCAGGTGCCAGAACCTGTGTTCTCCTGGTCACTTCCAGCTCTGGGTTCTGAGAAACCCTGCCCTGCCTGCCCCGTGTGAGACCGGTGTGTTTCCCGGAAGAGACTCGGGAGGGTGCTCTGTCCGCGCCGCTCTGCTCCTTGTGGGCCTGGCCGTGCTTCCCCGGATGTCTGTGAACTCCCAGCCGGCTGTGCTTCCAGGAAGGGGCAGCTGGCTCCGGAGAGACACAGTGTCCACTGGAGCCGGGAAGGCAGGGGAAGCTCTGGGTGCTGGGCAGGCTGGGAGCTGGGGGACAGAGCAGAGAGCTGACCCAGGGGTGCAGAACAGAGAGCCTGGATGAGGTGTGGTGCCAACTCAGTGTCCTGAGGACGCCTGGTAAGAGAGGCCCTTTGGTAGCCTGGGCAGGAGCTCTGAGGCGTGTGGATCCTTCTGGAGAACAGGGCGTGGGGAAGCCTTTTGCCCTGGAGACCCTTCCTCACCCTCTTCGCCCTGCCCTGCCGGACTCCATCAGTGCTCCGCCTCCCCTGCCCCTGGGCTACCTGTTGGCTTTGGCCAATGGGGAGCTCTAGCAGGCCATAGGGTAAGAGGGGAGAGGTCTGAGGTACTGGGTCTTCCAGCTCTCTTCCTTAGGGTCACCGAAGGCTGGCCGCGTGCCTCGCCCACAGGTGACACTGTCAGGGTTTTTGCCACACCACCCTCTATGTTCCTGGTCCAGAAACCACTCCCTCCTCCTCAACTCAGGGTGCTCACAAAGGAACCCCACTTCTGATCCCCGGAACTGCTCTGCACTTTTGTTGAGGGTCCTTTATAAAGCCCTCGGGACCCTGCCTGGCTCATCCCTAAAGCCGCAGAGGAGGGGTATTGGAAGGGACACTGGGAGTGGCACAGGGACCCCCAAACTCTGTCTAGGCTCTGACTAGGTCTTCTCAGCCTTGATTATTAGGGAAGGGCCTGGGACGCGCCCTCTGGGATTCTCGGTTTATACTGTGGAGCCGGGAAAGGAAGGGGCGGGAGCAGCCAGGCAGGCTTAAAGGGTGCCCGCAGCTACCCAGACACCAGGCAGGGGCTGCACTTTACAACACCCATGGGCAGAGCCCTGAGGATGGAGAGCCCTCGTGGGCGGCCTGCTTGGGTCTCTGGAGGAGTCAGCAAGCTGGACTTTTGCAGAAATCCCTGGGTTTCTAATACTGGCATCAGTTGAGATATTAATTTTTAAGCAACTATTGAATTTTAAGCAGCCTTCAGTTTTAAACCCCCACCTCCAGCTGCGGCCTAAGAAATACCAGCCCTCTGACAGGTCGTTCTGGTCTCCTTTGCTCTTAGGTTTCCCTCCCCGAGCGTGGAAGGAGAGCTGCCCGGGAGACAGGTGAGTGTGTGAGCCAGGCCTGGTCCCCCCGTGGGACTCAGAAGCCCCCATGCACATGTGCACACGTCATTGCCGCTAGTGACCCCGATTTAGAAACAGCTGTGTAACCACCCACCCCTGCTGCCCCACCCCAACCTCCCAAGCCCCCTCACAACAACGGAGATCTCAGCCGCCACCCCAAACCCTGCGGGCAGCAGCACAGGAAGAGGGAAGCAGATGCAATTTGGGCATATTTTGTGCATGCTCTCTGCCCCCTTCCCAGCCCCCCAGCGCCAGCCTGCGTGAGGGCTCTTTACCTTGGAGCAGGATGCCCATGTGGGTGTATGGGCCTCCTATCAGTCATTCACACTTTAGTCTCTTTTAATGTGATCATGTGATTTCTCAACTATAATCTCAGTGACATCAGTCACAATGAACACTTTGTTTTTTCCACTTGGGACTTAAGAAGAGAGAGCAGGAGGCAGAGGGCCCTGGCCCTTGCTCTGGGGTCCTATAGGGCATGGTTCTGGATCTTCATCTGGTTGGAAGTTTCTGGAGACACAGCCCTTTTGCCTGGGGACAACCTGGAGTTCTCTGAGACAAGCCAGCTGATGGGCGCCCGTGGCCCTGGGCTGCTACTTCCCTGGCGACCTCAAGAGAAAGCCAGCCTCTGGGGGAGGGGCCTCACCCACTCACCCTGGGTGGGAGCAGCAGTTGTCCCCCAGTCTTTGACGTGATGGGTGCCTCCCTCCACACCCCCTCCCCTGTCACGCCACCATCTGGGTCGCTCCTTGGGAGAGGATGAGGAAGAAGCCACCAGAATGTCTCCTGCGGGCACTCGTGTGTGTGACAGAAATGATGAGACAGGATCAGCCCCAGCCAAGAGCAGGGCGTGGGGAGCGGGGACACGGACAGGTAAGTTTTGGTGGAAAAGCAGCAGGCAACACTGGGGAAGGAGTGAAGATCGTCGGGGTGTGGGTGGCCAGTTCTCTGATCTGCCTCTGTCGGCAGGTAGAGCCAAGCATGCCATTCCTCAAAATAGCGTCGACCTGGTTTGCTCCTCCGTAAGTGCCCCACCCTGCGGTCAGGTGGTCGCCTCTTCCCGCTGCCCCCGCCCCTCCCAGAGCAGGGCCCCGCCTCGCTGCCAGGCACGGTGCTGATTTTGTGATGGGGCCGGTACTGTTCTTCATCCCGGGCACAAGGGCCAACCCCTTCTGCAAGCTAGACTGAGGCCTGGCAGTCGCGTGACTGGCCCAGGCCACACAGCCCTCGCCAGCCTGCCTTGGGAGACCCTGCTTTCCATAACATCCCTACTGTGGTTTTAATTTTTTTGTTTTGCTTTGTGTTGGGTTTTGGGGTTTTTTTTTTTTTTTTTTTGACATTTTAAAAGGACAGGATTATTAGGAAGAGGAGAAAGGAAAAAAGAGGCACCCGCACAGTCGCAGGCGGGCAAGAGAGCTGCCCTGTCGTGCTTTTTAAAGCCTGGAAAATACAGCGAACATTCACAAGTTCACCTCCCCCTGCCATAGCCACGGGCATGTTTGGGCTGTTTCTCTTTACCTCCTGCCTTTATCTTCATAGGAGCTGTGCCTCCTTAGGTGGTCTTGTCGTTGTGATGGGCAGAGTGTAATAACAACACACCTGGACGAGCCCGCCCCCACCCACCAGCCGCGGGCAGCCTGCTGGGTCGTACCTGGGGCCGCTGCTCACCAGAGCGTCGTTGAGCTGCTCCTGGTGGCCCCGCCATCTGCTTTGGGCCCCGATGGCCGCTTCCTTCTCTGGTTGCCCTGTGGCTGTGGCCTTTCTGACAGGCCTGGATGAGCAGCTGGCCGTGGGCATGTCCACTGTGCCCGGAGGGGTTGGGCGACTGCTGGCTAGTGCTCCCCGAGGCACATACCCCAGCCCGTGCCCTCCCGCCCTGCCCGCAGCCAGAGTCTCCCGTCCAGGGGCAGAACAGGACACGCGCTGGGCCTGGGAGCCAAGCCGGAGCAGCCCTGCCCTGCGCTGCAGCCAGTGTGGAGGCGGCACCCCGACCCTGCCCCGGGGCAGCTCAAGCTGACGCCAGCCGGGGCCTTGGGAGCCAGGCAGAAGCACTGTGTGGCCCTGGGCGAGTGAGTGAGCTGCCTCTCCATGCCTCAGTGTCCTCACCTGTAAAACGGGTACCCACTCCCAGAGTGCTGGGAATACAGCAGCCCCTCCTTGCCCGCACCGCCCCTCCGGCCCAGGCAGGCTCCCATTGCCAGGGACTGACCGTGGCCGCGTGGCCTCGCCACAGGTCTCTCTGCCCTGTTTCTTTTTCCTTTCTTAAAACATGTCTAAAATGATGGCATAGACTCCGGGGACCTTTTCGTAGTATGTTACACCGCCAAACTGGCATCACCTACCAGAAAGTTTTAAGAATTATGAAAATGTTCCACTTGCAAAATGTGAGGAACCAGTCGTTCCACTTCTAGGAAAGGCGCCCCAGGAGGGGGCCCAGTTCACTGACACAGCCCCCCACCCCCACCCCCTTGTGGTGGCTGGCAGTGGGGTGGGGTGCCCATGGGGCAGGAGCGTGGGGGAGGCTGGCAGCCGGCGTGGGGTACTTGCGGTGAAGTTTCATGTGAGTTTAGTGTTCAGTGAAAAGGCAGTTTGCCAAAATTAAGCCTAACCGTGTTTAAAAACTAGTTAGAAAGAAACCTAAGTAAGCAAGGTCGCAGGGAAGGGGGTGGGGAGGGAGGAAAGAAGGAAGACTGGGGAGGAGACGCTGACGGGAGGGGGCGGGTCCTGGCCGTCCTCCTTGTCCGTAGTTTCTGGATTTCCCACTGTGGGACGTCCCTGTGCGCAGTCACAGAAAGTACTTACCGCTGAGAGAAAGTTCCCGGCCCCGTGAGAGAGACAGAGAGAGAGAGAGAGAGAGAGAGAGAGAGAGAGAGAGAGTGTGTGTACATGTTGCCAGCCGCTAAGTAAGAATTGTAATGTTGACGGTTTTCATTCCAAAGAGTTCTTTTTCTCATATTTTGACTCAAAACTAATGTCAGTGTCACATCGTCCTCCTGCGTTCCCTGGCGGCGTGACTCTGAGAAAACTGGCTTTGGGGGTCCATCAGTTTGCGAGGGTGCAGGCTGCGGGAACTTATCTTCTCACTGTTCTGGAGGCTGGATGTCCAAGAGGAAGGGCCTGTCGGCTGTGGTCTCCCCCAAGGCCTCACTCCCTGGCTGCCGGCACCCCTCATTCCACCCTGGGCCTTTGGTGCCCCTTCTCTCTACTCCAGGCCCAACCGGGAAAATTCCTAAGCGTCCTTTAAGACCCCATTCCTGGAGCCCCTCTTCCCAGAAGCTCTCCTTGACCTCCCGGCAGTCATTCCTCCTTGGGCTCGCCCCCCACCAGATCCCTGGCCATGGTGGGGGTCTGTCTGCATAGTCCCCTGTGTCCTGCTTGGCCTCCCTCGGCTGAGAAGTGGGTGCTCAGCAAATCTTGAGGTGATCCGCTGTAGAAAAGAAAAGCAGTGACTGGGAGGCAGCTGCAGAGGTAGGTGGAACATGAGATTCAAAAATGATTCCAGGGTGAGTCTACGAAATTGTACTAAGTTGTCCAATCCAAACTCTGGTTGGGGCACAGGTGAGAGAAGAGTGAACGAGGAGGACTTGGTCCCTGCCCTCACAGAACTTATAACCTTACGGGGGAAACAAGTCGTAAAATCACGATTGCAGTTACAGTGTGCTGAGTGCTATGAAACCCCATCTGCTGTGAGTGCCTAGTGGGGGGGAAGGGTGGTGGAATCAAGGTGGGTTTTCTTGAGGAGGTGCCTATTTAAGCTGAAATTCGAAGGATGTGTGAGAATTCATCTATCTAAACAAGTCATAGATGTTAGACCACTGACCAAAATGAGAGTGAGGGAAAGGGAAGCCCTAATAAGGGCAAAAGGTGTTCCTGCAAAGCCTGTGCAAAGGTCCTGGGGTGAGCAAGAAGCATGGAAAGCACAGAAACTGAGTACCCCTAAACACTGGGAGCAGCAGGGTGGGCTGGTAGGCTAAGAGATCAGACATTGGGCCTCCCTGGTGGTGCAGTGGGTTAAGCGCTGCGCTGTGGAACTGTCGGCAGTGGTGGCAAAGCGAGTTCGATGCCCAGCCTGGGAGATTCCCACATGACATGACAGACCTCTCCTGCCTCGTTTGCTGCTCCCCTCAGCAGTGTATTTCCGTCGATCTACCTGTTCTGCTCCCCACTCTGTCTCTGGTGAACCCTCTTGCTGCCCCACGCCTCTGGCCTATACCCCAGCTTGTATGCTAAAATAAATCTTAAAAAAAGAAAGAGAGATCAGAGATGAAGGCAGGGCAGCATCATGAAGTCGCTTTATCTGGAGAGCTTGGGTTTCAGCCTGAGGACCTCAGAAGCTGCTGGAGAGCTATAGTCAGGGAGAGATGGGAACAGATTTGTGTGTATAAAAGACCCCTCTGGCTGCTCTTATGGAGCGAAGAGGTAGCTGGGAGGCTGCTGTGGTTGTCCAGGCAAGAATTAGTGGTAGCCCAAGTTCCATGGTGGCTGTGAGTGGTAAAAAGTGGGCAGAGAAGAATGGCATTCAAGGTGTGGGCAGAAAGAGTGAGAGTCCAGGATGACTCTGGTTTGGGGATGAGAGCTGGACACAAAATACGATGGAGACATGGGAGTGCTTTTCCCACACGGAGCTCCCACAGTCCCACCCCAGCCCCTTGAAGGGGTTACAACTCAGCAGCCCCGGCCGGTCACCAGCAGAGGAGCCAACTGTCCGAAGATCCAGGGGGGTGACAGAACTGCCTGCCAAGGTCCAGTGTCAGGGCCCGGGCTGGGACCCAGAGCTGTGTCCAGCATCTCGAGCGGTGGAGAGGACAGTCGGTGGAGAAGGCTTGGCCTGACAACCCACAACTTCAGTTTCAGCATTTTCCTCCGATTCAGCGAAACCTCTGCCCTCGGCACCTTTCCTGGGAGACTGAATATCAGCCGTTATTCCTAGAGATGCACACCATCTTCAGTCTTGCCCACATTCCTTGCCCAGGTGAACTGTCCTGGGACTGCCTGTCTTGGTGTCCGTTAGCAAGGAGTAAACTAGTGTGTGACCTGCTCCCACCTCCCCCCCGAGACCCTGGCTGAGACCCTGGGACCTGGGCCAGGAGATGTTGTCATTCTCCCTGCTGCCCACCCCTCCCCTGACAGAACCAAGGCTCAGAGAGAGGGTGCCAGTCGCCCAAAATGACACAACTCCGAGATGGGAGAAACAAGGCTAAAGCCCAGGTTAGGAGACCCCACGTCCCGTGCATTTTTCGCCAGTAAGCTTTCGGCCTTTCATGTCTCAGTGACTTGGGCAAAGTGGCTTTGATTGAAGTAACATTGGTTCGTAGTGTTATGTGAGTTCCAGGCGCTCTGCACTGTGCTTCCGCCGTCAGTACACGCTGGGCATGACTCCACTGAAGCTCTTCCTCTGTGACCAGCCCCGGGACTCTCCCCGCCTCGCCAGCCTCTTCCCCTCTGGCTACCACCTGACTGTTCTCTGAATCGGTTTGCTTTTGTTTCGTTTTGTTTGTTCCTTTGCTTTGTTCCTCTGTCTTCCACTTCTGAGTGAAGTCACCTGGTCTCTGTCTCTCCATCTGACTTACTTGGCAGCAGCCCCTAAGGTCCCTCCAGCTTGTCACAGAATCTCAGTACCTTTTGAAATGAATGACCTGGCTCCTTTTGCATCTGCTTGTTACCAGCCAACAAGCATGGCTTGTTTTTTTTCTTTCGCTCACACTGTTTAGTCCTGTTGTGATTTCTTCTTTTCTGTGCATATAAATCTTTGTAACCACCAGCTGCAAAGCAAAGGAATCTTCGAGACACCACATCATCTGCTTGATGCCTTCCCTGGCAGCCGGCCTGCCTTCTTAGTGGTAAACATTCACTCAACCTTTGACAAATGTTTGTTGGGCTGAACACTGGAAATAGAACAGCAAACAAAACCAACGTGGTCTCTGCCCGCAGAGAGCTGCCATTCTAATACAGGAAATGAGCAGTAAGCAATGAAACAACAGTTCAGACATACTGTGTTGCGGAGGCTGGTGGGGGCGGGCTGAGGGAGAGAGAGAGCCAGGGCTAGGCGGGGCGGGACGGTTTTATAGGACATGGTCAAGGAGGGTTCCCTGAGGAGGTGACCTTTCAGATTGGAATGAAAGAGATGAGAACTGAGAACTTCCCAGGCAAAAGGGAAGCAAAAGCCCTGAGGCAGGTTGAAACTTGGGGTACCTGGGAGCATGGAGAAGCCAGGATGCCAAGGGGACAGGCTGAGGGAGCAGTGGAGGGAGGAGAGGGGCCAGGAGGGAGGGTGAGGTGTGGCCTGCGAGGTTTGCGGCGAGGCCGTGTGGAGGACTCTCATGTTGAGATCCCCCTGCCCTGTGGAGAGTAGGCTGCAGGGCGCAGGTTGGAGGGCGGAGGCAGGGAGGGGAGGCTGCCCGCAGTTCAGGTGAGAGGGTGCGTGGCTGGGCCAGGACTTTGGCAGTGGAGGGAGAGGTAAAGTTTGGGCTGGAGCGCCCCACCAAGACATTGGATATGGGGTCAAAGGGAAGGGCGGAGGCAAGGGTAACTCTTTTAGTGTCCTCATACCCCTTGACATTCTGAAGTTTAAACCTGGCTCCAGTCTCCCCGACCCCACACAGCTCCCCAACTTGCATGCCAGCTGCAGGGGACCCCCCCACCCCAGCTCCACTCGTCAATGCGTCTCCCACATCCCCTCTGATTTCATAATTCGCTGGGCTGACTCACAGAATTGAGAAGAACACTCCACACAATGACAGTTTTCTTGTAAGGACACTGACCAGGGCCAGGGTGAGAAGAGACGACCGGGCGAGGCCCGGCAGGGGGTCCCAGGGACAGGCCGCCGTCCGGCCACACGGGTCCTGCAGCAGCTGGAAGCTCGCTGAGGGGACGCCGGGTTTGGGCCGGGGTTTCATGCCATAGGCGCGACCGCTGGCCTCACGAGCACAGCTGAGCTCAGTCTCCAGCCCCCTCCCCCCGGAGCGGTTCAGACTCAGCTCTCTCCCCCCCCCCCCCCCCGCCCTGGCCTTCTGGGCGACCAGCTCCAGGCTCATGCAGCTCAAACTCAAGTGTAGAGCCAGGAAGAGCAAAGGCACCGCTGCACGTGGGACATGCCAGCTGGGGACAAAAAGTCAGTCGAACTCCTTAGTGTCCAGTCAGGTCATGGCTGGCAGTACAGGAGGCGGAAGGCCAGGGTCAGTGCTGATTTTAAGGTCTCTTTGGACGTCAGATGGAGCTGGGGTCGGCCACGGGGCCTATGAGCTGGAGCTCGGGGGAGAGGCATAGAGGGAGGTATTTACGCCATGAGGCTGGATGGGGTAGGTCGGGAAGTGGGCGTAGCCAGGGTGGGAGAAACCTGTACTGGGAGATACCCATTAGGTAGTGGGTGGGGGTGGGGAACCCAAGGGAGAGGCGTGCACCATCAAAATGGGGAGAGAATGAGGGAGAGCACGGGGCACCACACAAGTGTTTCCCGAGGAAGGGCAAGCGCTGTGGGTCAGGGAGAAAGAACAGAGAAACGGCCCTGGGCTAGGCAAGATGGCGGCCACAGGACCCTGAGCCAGGAGAAGCTGCCTGATGAGACCATGAAGGGAACAGGCAGTGAGGAAGCAGAGGCAGACAGGGAGCAGAGACCCCAGAGGGGCGGAGGGGCCTGGAGGGGACAAGGTGGCCACAGCGGCCCCAGTGGCCAGAGGGTCGGGCTCACGCTCAGGGTGTGTGGGTGCCAGGGCATGGCCAGGCCTCGCTGGGGTTTCTGGGAGCCCAGAGTGCAGTTGGAGAACAGGGATGGGCGTCCCCACGGCACTGAACAACGAAGGGAGAAAACGCCCCGTGGCGACAGGGACTTGCAGCTCTTCCGAGAGGCGTGGGCCTCGCTCTCTCCATTTCGCATGCAGGCAAACTGAGGCTCAGAGAGCCAGCGTCACTTGCCCTGGAAGACCCAACCGATAAGCAGGGGAGCAAGATGAGGGCCCAAGCCTGGGTGTGGAGCTTGCCTCCTGCTGCCCTGCCTGGGCACCCTGGGCTGGGCCTCGGGCTGCTGCTGACCTGGCGTGGCTGTTCCTGTCTCTGCCCCCTGCACTGTCTTTGCAAGCCCCAAAGGCACCCTCTCCTCACCTGCAGTTCATGTCACCCCCACTTGGGGGAATCCCTGACTCAAACCCTGGAAGAGATCCCACGGCCCCCACACCTGGCCACCCCAAATCCATGGACAGGGAATGAGAGGCTGCAGGAGTCCTGAGGAAAGATCAGATTGGTCAGGACTGGAAGGAAGGCCTGCGGCCTTCCGTGGTGAGGGGGTCATCAGCAGACTCCGTCAGCCTGGACGAGTGGGGCCCTGAAGGTGGAGATGGTGGGGGCGGGGGAGAGGGAGAGATGGAGGATGGGTGGGTGGGAGGATGGGTAGTGAAGGGGTGGATAAGGTAGAGTGACACACGTGATTGATGATAGATAGATAGATGGGCAGGCAGATGTTGGATGGCTAGATGGATAGGTGGGCAGGTAGGCAGGTAGGTGATGGGTGGATGAATAGCTCGGTGATACTCTTTACAGTAGCTAAGACATGGCAACAACCCAGATGCCCAAAACAGATGGCTGGATCGGGGGGATGTGGTGCGTGCGCACAGCGGAACACTGCTCAGCAGCCATGGGGCAAACGCACGCCATTCGCCGCGGCCTGGATGGAGCCGGAAGGGGTCATGCTCAGCGAAATAAGCCAGAAGGAAAGAGAAAAGCATCGAATGGTTTCACTTATAGCAGGAATATAGGGGAACCAAATGAGAGAGAGACATTCAGCGAGGGAGGGGGAGAATAAGGCTCAAAATGGGGGCAAAAAGCACAAGGGACTATGGTGACGGTTCACGGGTGAGTCGGTGGTGGGAAACCTACGGGGAATAGACAGTAATGTAAAAGATAAAAAGAACCTGATTTCCTACCAAAAAAAAGAAAATAGGTGCTAGATGAATAAGTAGGTAGCTATATTGAATAGAGAAAAGTGGGGGACAGAGGAAGCCAAGGAACTGGGGTGATCATGGGTAGACTGGATCACAGGACTGCGGGGCTGGAGGAGCCCACAGCGGTGTCAGCTGCAGCCCGAGGTGGTAGGGTTGAGTGAGAGGGCATTCGGGTCGCTGGGGAGCGACCGGCAGTCTGGGGTCGTCCAGCATCCAGCCAGACAGCGCCCACCCATGAGGCATGGAGGGCCCCGCGGCGTCCCAGGGACGCTGCCCTCGTCGGCCCGGGGTCATCCGAAGATGCTTAAGTCACAGCGAGGTCTGCTGCACGTTGTGTGACGTGTTTTATGCCCCTTCGCAAGAAACCAGCACCAGAAACTTGGTAGGCAAAGGAGTTACTTTTGAAGGGTTAACCCTCCATTATCTGGGGACCCTCCTCCCCAGCAGACAGTCCCCACCCCTCCAGGGCATCCCTGTGCAGCCCCCACGCAGGAAGGCCTTTAGTGAGGTGTTTTCTTTGATTTCCTATTTCTTTTTATGCACGCGTGCAAAGCTCCGCTTCGCTGGGTGCAGCAAGGAGGCTGTAGGAGGGCTGATTGGTGCCGGGGGGGCTCTTGCGGCTGCCAGAGCCGCAGTCCTGGGTGGGAGCAGTGGGGGGCTCTGCGGCAGCGGCTCTCACCGCCGCTGCTGCCAGCACCAGAGCTTCAGACAGATCCTTGCCCGCACGCCCCTCAGCAGGAGCCTGGTGCCCGGGACACAGGCAAAGCCCGCTCCAGCTGGCCCCATGCACACTCAGAAGGGTAAGTGAGGGGTCACGGGTGCACTGGACCCACAGAGATGGGGGACAGAGCCACAGACTTGGCTCTGGGACTCCCGGAAAAACATAGCTGATGAAGCCGTTGCTGCCAGGAGTGAAGGGGAAGCAGCTCCAGAGCCCATTCCTGGTGATTCTTTGAAGCAACTACAGCTCTTGGCTGTGCCCACACTCAAGGCAGCGCAGGGTTCTGGGGAAGGAAAATCGCTGTTGGCTGCTGCCCAAGCAAGGCGGTTATCGGACTTCCCCGAAGAACCTTCGCTGCTTCCCTCCTCCTTTGCCAGATATTTGCTAAGGGCTGCGTACATGCCATGCTCCCCGCTGGGCACCAGGGGGTTCAAGGAGGACTAGAATAGGACCTCTACCCAGAAGCGCCCCGAATCTTGCCAGGAAGACAGCTGCTTAAACAACCATACTGCCACGGGGCGTGTCATTGGAGCGGGTTTGCCCAGGGCAGAAAGAGATCAGTTGGGCGCTAGAGTGCTACGAAATATTTTACAGGAGTGGGACCATTTGGGTGGTTCTTGAAGGATGCTTAGGAGTTCTCCCGGGAACAGACGTTATAAGTGATGCAAAGAGGTCTGGGCATGCAAAAAGGTGCATGGTGATAGGGTCGGCAGAGGCTGCAGAAAGTGAGCAAAACGACTGATAAGACCACACAATAAAAGATCTGAATGCCAGGGGCCTCCCCGGGGCACAGCGGCTAAGCTCTGCTGTGGAGCTGTCAGCAGCGGTGACATGAGTTCAATGCCCAGCAGGGGAGATTCCCGCATGGTGCGGCAGATCTCTCCTGCCTCACCCGCTGCTCCCCTTAGTAGTGTATTTCCGTCAATCTGCTTGTTCTGCTCCCCACTCTGTCTCTGGTGAACCCTCTCACCGCCCCATGCCTCTGGCCTGTACCCCAGTTTGTATGCATAAATAAATAAATCTTTTTTAAAAAAAGATCTGAATGCCAGATAAAGGAATTTGGACTCAGTCCTGCAGACAGGTGAGAGGCGCTGAAGATTTTAAAACAGCGCGATGATGTGATCGATTTTGCATTTTTGAAAACACTCTGGCAACAGTGTGGGTGGGGTGAGGAGGCAGATGGGAGACGCCCGAGGAGAAAGTTGTGCCCTCAA